>VYZQ01002203.1:49629-92533 GCA_013400655.1 Mystacornis crossleyi
GCTGCGCTGAGGCTGGTTAGATCGGCTGCACCGACAGCTCCCGTCCTGCCCCGCTGGCTGAGCCTCCATGGCTGGGTGGCTCCCAGGGAGGGAGGGAGCAGCTCAAAGGGGTCAGGCTCTCATAGGAGCAAAAGCAGGCAGCATCCATCTCAGCCAGAGAAGCAGCCAGGCACACACACACTCGCTCACTGCAGGTCACAGAAGAGCCAGGAAGGATCTTTGGCATGGTTGTTCCAAGAGAGGCTTTACTTCAATCACCTCATCATGAAAGGGACCAGGAGCCAAAGACAAGATGAGGGAGGGGGTTTGGCCTTTATAAAGGGGGTCTGCAGGGCGGGACAGAGACGGGACCAGGGCAAGGGAACCAATAGGAATACTGCAGGGGAGGGACTAAGGTACGAGGGCTAACGGGGAAGCAGGGAAGGGAGAACATTCTAGAGTACAGACATATAAGGGATAAAGGGGCAGGGAGAACAGCAAATCAATCAAAGGAACAGTGTGTCTTAGGAGAAGCCTGTCACCTAAGCCTGGAGGAGGATTCCCTGCCACAGCCCCCGGTGGGCTGGGGGGGTGACCCCAATAACAAGCCATACTGTTCTATTTCTGAGGACACTTGCAATGCACAAAGTGCATTTTAAGGGATCATTGCCTTTATTAACTGCAATTATACAGGCCACTAATGAAAACTAGAAAGGATTGTCACCCAGTCCCTCCCAGCTATCAAGACTCATAACAACCAACATCAATTAACTAAGCTATAAAGCAAATGGTTTTAAGACAACCAGAAATATCCAGGGTAGGAGTGTAACTGGGCCAACTCCCAACTCTCACATACCACATTCATAACCTTCTGCCTACCTTATGACTTCATGGTAAATGTTCTTGCCTGGGAAGAGAGATGACTCTCTGTGGAAAACTGAAGTACTGTCTAAATTCCACACTGATGTATACCTAGAGAGTGTAGTCTTTCATACATATTTGCTGGGAAAAAAAAATTAAGTTATTTAAAGACTAAGCTGCTGTTGATATTGAAGCTATAGGATCATGGATATGTGGGTTGGAATATGCCTTTAAATGTCATCTACCCCAGTTTCCTGCTGCAAGCAGGACTGTTGTCATCCCAGGACTGTTACTAATGGAACCTTAGGAACGGAACCTAAGGAATGCCTAGAGCTAATTGTCTTCACCAAGTGAGATAGGGGTTGACTCATCTGCAGTGAGGGTGCCCTGTCAGCATCCATCCCATAAACACCCAGGACTTTTTGAGCAGGACTACCACTAGTCAGTCACTTCCCAGCCTGTGCTGATACATGGGGTTATTTTGCAACAGGTGCAAAGCTCTGCCTTTCTCCTTGTAAAACTATTTGATCTGTTTAGGTTGGCCTAGTTCTAATGTTTAGCAAAGGTGTTCTAGACTGAAGCTGTGCCACTCATCTTGTCAGATGTTTATTTTAATTAAATATCCTGTATAAATTCACTGATGGTTTATTCCGTGTAACCATCCAGGCTGCTGATGAAAATGTTAAGCAACATCTGCAGTACTCCTCTCATAAGTGACCACCAACCAGATGTCAGCCACCCTTTGAGCCCAGAGGTTCAGCTGTTCTTCAGTCCACCAAGCGTTTTGTTTCTCTAGCCCTTATTTCTTCAGCTTCCAAATGAGAATGCTGTGGGTGAAGGCACCAAAATCATTAATAAAGTCACGGTGTATTGCATACATGGCTCTCTCCTTCTCCACAGTCGCACTGTTGCAAAGGCAATCCATGTTGGCTATTTTTGAGTACCTTCTTGCACATCTCATGTCTGTAAACGGATTCCAAGGAGACATATCCCATAATCTTTTCAGGAACAAAAGTGAAGTTGGCTGACCTTCACACAGTGAGGTTTCATAGGTAATTTCTTCCCTTTTCCACTTCTTAATGATTTACTACATGTTTTTTTGCTGTTGTCACAGACCTCTCCCAGTCACCAGATTTGTCAGAGAGAACAGGAAACACACTGTGAAATTACACAAGCCAATTTTTTCAGCACTCAGGAAAATTTCATCCAGCCCCTCAGGTCTGAATACATCCAGGTTTTCCAAGCAGTACCAACTGTGTTGTTCCCCCACTTTCGCCTGTCCTTCCAGTCTCCAAGTTGTGCTGATGTACACAGTGGTCTGGGAGCAGATTTTGCTTGTGAAAACCACAGCAAAAAGTTGTTTGAGCCCCTCAGCCTTTTCCATATTGTCCAAAACTAACTTGTCTCCTCCAAGAGACCCGTGTCCACTGTTGTAATGAACATTCTTGTAGGACTCCTGGTATCCGTAGGATCCCTCACTAATATCAGCTCTAATATCCAGGACTTTGACCTTCCTGCTTTTGTGTGTACATCTTCAAGCAAAGGTTTCATACAACTCCTTTGTTGCCTGCCCTTCTATTAGCACCTGGTATATTCCATTTTGTGTGTAGTTCATCAGCTTTCATCCTGGATGCTGACATGGAACCATTCCTAAAGCATACTGTTTCTTAATAACATAATCTGTTTGTTATCTAAACAAGCCCAGTGTACCTTCATGGTTAGGATGAATACCCCAAGCTCTATAGTTCTCTGGTTCTGTCTTCTAATGCTGTCTCAAGAAAGTATGACCCACAAAGATGTAACATTGACATCTTATTACACTGCAGCTTTTGGTGCCTTGCACATTCTGTAGTCACTTACGCTTGTGCAAAGCTGACATAATAAATAAATTAAAAAGCTAGCAAACCCAAGGGGTCATTGCAGTTGTTTATTCATCTTTGTTCCTCTCTGATTTCAAGCGCTGAGTAGTGCAGAATCAGGCCTCCTATATTAAATCACATTGCCAAAGGATACTTATAAGAATATGCGTTTTACTTGTAAAGAATATAAGAAAAAATTCTCTAGTGTTAGAAAAGAGCAAGAACTTATCCTCTCTTGGGAGGGGAAGGTCATAATTATCTAGGCCTTGTGTTCAAAGACTTGGTGTGATTATAAAACAGATACAACCTCAGAGAACTCACAGAGTTTTACCAGAATCTGAAAGTATTGGTGTCCTGGTAGCGTCGACATCCGTCTTCCATCTAGGTAGTCCAGTCTTTCATTTTTACACAATCTGTAAAGATACAAAATACTTGCTGCCCTTTTTTTTTTTTTTTTTTTTTTTTTTTTGGGTGTGGTGTTGGTGTGTGTGGGTGGGGGGGAGAGGGANAAGAAAGGTCTGGCAGAACTTACTCTCTGCCCTATCCTCCTACTCCTTCCCAAAAGCATATGCTTTAGCCAGAAAAGTGACTGAGTGTAAGAGAAGTAAGGGTGTAAAGGCTCTGCCTCTGCTCCCTTCTATTCAAATGGTTGCTCATTCATTGAGAATAAAATCTTTTTTTCCTCCTTGTAACTTGCACCTCAGAGTGTGAAAATCAGAATTCTGTCACCCTTGGAAGTAGGGTGTCCTGCAGTCTTAACAGCTTTTCGGATCTTCTTCCTGTCTCTTAAATCACTCTGAGCACCTTTAACAGTGCTGTGTTTGTTGGCCTCTCGCCTTATCTTATACACACAAGAGTTTCTTTAACTCCTTTCAAATGGGCTTTTGAGGTTTTCTTTAGCACTTTGGATATCAAGTTATCCATTAATACTCTTTGCTGAGGCTAAGCACTCAATGGTTATACTTAGCGTTGTTTCTCCAGCCTCCCTCCCTAACCAGGATGTTTATTTTCCGTAAGACTCTTACAAGTTTAATCTCCTCACTGGAATTTGCATTTGTCTAGCGAGCACAAATTCCCTCCTACTGGCACCCACTAGCCTCTAACAAGGTAAGCCGTTCTTACAGGATGTCAAGCTCCCCAGCAATAAACAAAATCTCTTCTACCCAAGATCCCTTTGGCTTTTGCAATATGCTGGCTCTGGAAACATATCGATGGGGGTGCTTTTTGAAGGGTCTTGAGGGTGCTCAGTTTGAAGAAAGTCAGTACCAGCTATCTTAGCCTGCTTCAGCCAGCTGGCCATGACTCTTGCCAAGTGGAACTGCTATTTACCAAAATTTACCCTTCTTAGCAGATTTTTTGTAAGGACTTAACAATAATGGGGATTAGTCCTGATTTGAGCTCTCAGGAGACCAGACACCAGTACAGGCACATCCATGCAATCCCCAGTGCACAGGAATAACCAGCTCCTTCTGCACCCAAAGCTTGTCCCTGTTTGACGGCGCAACCTGCTCCACCAGTGGGAACCACTGGTTTCTGGGGCTGTGCTCAGGACAGCAGCAGCAGCCACCATCCCCTGGTAGGTGTGTTATGCCCAGTTCAGAGACAGTAACCCCTCCTCCAAGGCCTCAGCTCTGCGGCTTGCACAGGAGGTTCTGGTTCAGTTCCCCAAGCGGATGCCAAGCGCTGGAAAGGGACTCTGTGGCTGTTACACTTTGTATACACTGGGCTGGCAGGAGCACTTGTGTTAGCATGGCTGCATCTACACTACTGCCACTGGCACTGATCTTCTGTATAAAACACATGCCTCTGCCCCAGCCAACATTCCTACTGCAGCCAACATTTCCAGGGTAAGCCTAGCTGGAGCTCCCAGCCAGCTGTAATCCTACGCAACCGGCAGCGTCTGTCTGCTCTTTGGGGAACGTTTTGTTCTGGAGCACGACATTCTAGCAATGGCTCAGTAGCAATGCTTAACCAGGCATGGGAATGCTTCTGGGTTTTTCCATCTTTCAGCCTACAAAAATGATCTCAGAGTAATGGTAGATTTACACTCATTACATCACGACAAGGATTCCTGCCTCACTGGAAACCTTTCCTGGACCTCAGAGAGAATGGAAAGTTTGGAGGAGAGTTGTTTTTAAAGCAAAGCCATTCTAAAATAACCACCTCCAGGCCAACAATAGAAGTTTAGCACCATCTGTCACAGTCTAACCAGCTTCCAGCTGCATCTGAGCGTGCTTGAGAGAAAGAGCCATGCTGAGAGACAGCTACTGTCACATACAGCTAAGGAAAATGAAATACAGTGAAACGCTCTGCTTCTCACCTCCCACTGATTCCCCCATGATAAATTCTTCCAGAAAATTAATTAAAGTTCCTTGTGTTTTGAATTCTATATTTGGCTGGAATTCTTTGCACTTGACATATTCTCTAAGTGCCACAGGGAAGAAAAGTGTTATAAATTGTTGCATGTTATGTTGCAGAAACCGTTTCTTCCCAAGGCAGTAAAATTACACTCACTCGAGCCTAATCAGGCTATCTCCTAGGGCTTGCACTAACAGAAAACCTTCCTGAGGCTAAGCAAATGATCTAAAGAGATTAAATATGTGTTGCAGTGATGGTTATAGACAGTCAGTGTGAATGAGTACAGCTACCTGAAGCTCAAGGACACCCCTCTGAGGGGTGCCCACTTCAGATGACAAGGACAAACAGATAGATCAATCAAACAACAGCAACCCCCAGCAGAGTCAGGCAGGAGTAAGAAAAATAGGGAACTACCTGTCTTAGAAGGTCTCCAGCTGCCTCACTCATGCTGGCCTCAAGGCAGGTCTTCTCCAAGTGAAGATGGTAATTTTTGGTGGCCAGGCTTTAAACCAAGTGGAGCTCAGCCTGAGCTGTGATTTCTGGCTGCTATACGTCATTGCCAAAGGGCTGCCACCAAGCCCAAAGGCGCCAGGACAAACTGTAGTACAAGTCCCTAAGAAGGAAGACTTAGTGCTGAAGAGGAAGCACAGGTGCTAAATGGCAGTGATGTCCACGGAAAATGGAAGGGAACCCATCCATTTATCGCTCAGGATATAAGACAATAAATTCCCTAAGGGAATTTTGCTTTACATCCTCAGGATTTTCTCAGCTTTTTCTTTTCAGATAGTCTCTTAGTCCCTGCCAAGTGATAGTGTGCATAACACCGTTCACCTAATTCTGGCTAGGATTCAGCTTTTTTCCACAAAAACAGGGCTTGTGGGCCACATAAAGCAGAGCTGCCAGTAGTGTCTTCTGAACAGGCAGACAGACCTAAAACCACAACAAGCTGCTGCAGTAGTGACCAGCTTTCAGCTGGCTGCCTTCCCGAGAGGGATTTACAGTCCTTGACTATGCCAGCATTGGAGGTTAGGAGGCAAAATCCTGAGCTAGCCAAAAGGAAATGCTTAAAGGAAGGGTGTAATATAACCTAACCCTGTCACACTCATCCTTGGCTTGGATGTTTTCCTGCAAACTCCTGGAGCTGGACTTCCAGCCCAAGCCCCTCCTGGCCTGCTGTCTGGCCAGGAGTGTGTACCCCTCTCTCAGACACACTGCTTGCTGTGCACCGGGGATGTTACCTCCTCTTTCCAAACCGCGGCCAAGTAACTCATGCATTCAGCTCTGACCTCCTTTTCATTTCTTTTGCACCTACTGCTCACACCTGGTACTTTGTTCTCCTCTCCTTGACAGCACTCTGGTGATGCACTTTTGGGAGAAGCTGCTCTGTGCTCGGAGTAGTACCTCAGAGGAATCACAACCCACATCAGGGCAGGGACACTCTTGCAGCTGGTGAACAGATGAAAAAAAGTAAGAAGGGACTAGAAGTCGAAAGAAAGCCTTATGCACAGATCCACCCTCCAGCGGTGCCTATCACCTCACCACAGGAGCTGGTAGGGGCTGGGTGTGAGGGCTGGCAGAAACAAAGGAATCTGAGACTTGGGAGGTGTCTGGCTTAAGCTGCGTTAGGAGAATGGGGAGGAAAGGTGTTTCCCTGTTTGTTAAATCATCTTCATTTCCTCAAAATCCAAATCAGTAATAAAAAATTCATGCTAATGTGCCAAAAGTTAAACTAATTTCCAAAGTCAAGGCTATTTTGCCAGTGTCACATTGAAAACTGCCCTTGGACTTGAGATAGATTTGAAAAACAGTTACAAGACCCTCATGCAACTTAATTCCTCCAAAAAGCCCTTTATCCTCTTTACCTACTTCTCTTCTCCAGCAACCTTTCGGTTTCTGAGTCCATAAATATTCCCCTTGAAATGTATAGTTCACCTTCTTTGATATTGAATGCTGCCTCAATCTTAACAGCTTGAGCCACATAGTTTGGAGTCAGCTCAGCCTACACACACACACACACACACACATGCTCAGTGACTGCAGTAGCAGGTCTTTTCCTATCCTCTTTTTTAAGGAAAAAGCTATCTGGCTGTTGGATGGACGAAACCCCATCACTTCCAATGGACATCTTTGCACGTTAAAGCCTGTCACCTTCTCCATGTTCACTCCTCCCATACCCTCACCTGTTGCAGAGGGCTGGAGGTACAGCCCTCCTCACCAGCCAGGGAGGTTTTCCAGTGTGTACAAAGAACAGTATCACCATGTGCAGCAATGCTTCATTTTATGCAGAAAATGGGGAAATAGTTGTGCAAACCAGTTATACATATGGAAACTATCATACCTAAACCTTGGCTAGCTTCACTGGAATTCCGAAAGTCTTGTCACCTCTCCAAGGACTATTTTCCTATACTATTTCTGTCTTTACTTGCTCCCACCCATTTTGACACCAAAACTGTTCAAACCAATCTATCACTTTCTTCTTTTTTCCTTCAGATGATGGCAGATTTTCCCTGCCTACAAGAATAGCTGCTCTTTGTTAACTACACATCTAAATGAAATTAATCCAAGACAGAAACCTGGTCTGGAAATCCTAAGGTCAGAGGCCCAAATTTTCAGCAGGTAATTATCATCTGAAAATAGAGCTGTTAAACAGGAACAAACACACATCCCAATTAAGAATGAGGGGAAGAAGCACTCTGTTCCAGGCTGATACCTATCCCAGTGGAGAACTGGAGGGAAGGGGAGTCTCTAGAGAATAGTGCCACTTCATTCTCTATTCTAGAGAATAGTCCAAGCCTGGGGAAGGACTGTGCCAGCAACAGATCTGGCAGTCCTTAGCTGGTGGATCTTAAGTACTTATTGCCTTTCATTTCTACTGTTGAACCACTCGTCCCTCTTCAGCATACTTAGCATATCTGAAGCAGAAGGTATTTTTTCCCCCCTTTACAGTAGAGCATTCTATGACATGGATACTGAGATGCGAACCCTCAAAGGTATTTTGGTTCCTAATTCCAAGGAGATTCAACAACTCCAATGCATGTAAAGGTTTGGGATTAACTGATCTTCAAAGGCTGTGTACCCACTTCATGGCCCCAAATCTCAATGAGTTTCCTGAGCCCTGGGCTTGTGTTTCAACACCTAGAGATGTTTTGTTCTGTTACAACTGTTCCTGAGTTCAGAGTGCTTTCTTGCTAAATAAGGGAGTGGGACCAGTGCACACATGATGTGGACAGAGAGGGACAAGGAACTCCTCCACTGCAGGTTTCTGTGTTTGATGCTTTGACCGTGACCCTGCATCAACTCCTTATGCAATGTCTCTTTGCCTGGGAAACAGGGGCAAGCACGTGGACACACACCCTGCCTTCGCCCTGCTGGTGAGGTGCTGTTGTTGTTCTTGCCTGACCATAACCTCACATCGCAAATAAAATTTGGCATTCACTTCTTAAACCTTCTTCTTTCTCCCCGTGAAGCCTGAGAACAGAGGAAAGAGCTGTACTTCAGGGAGAGCTATTTTATGAAAGCCTTCAGCAACCACAGTTAGACCCAATGGCAGCAGATTTTCAGAGAATTAGTTCAAGTGTTTTGGAGCTGAGCTCTTTGTAGATTTTGAAACTCCAGATTTATTCCTAAAGTTGGTTCCTGAAAATCACACCTTCAACCTCCAAAGCACAAAAATGTCTCTTTTGTTAGAGGATTTAACTACTGCTTAGATTCATTAGTGAAGGTAATTTTGGCCTAATTAGTCTTCTAATTTCTATGTTATCCCTTGTAGGAATATGCCCTCAGAAATTAGTAAAATCACTTATAATATATGCTAATCACCATAATCTGATTTGTCTTTAATTATACATGTAATGGGGAAACTAATTGGAAGATAAAGGGTATTCGGAAGGGCCAAAACATGTAAATCAGGAAAAGAATAAAATATTATCATTAAGCAACCAAAAAAAAACGCTTTTGAGTATGTGGAAGACTATTTGTTTCCTATAGCAGGAATATCAGATAGCTTCACTTCTTTTAGAGCTCCTTATTGTAGCAAAATTGATTCATAAATCTAACGACAACTGAGGTTTTGGCTTTACAACATCTGTCTGGCCTCAAATAGAACACCTAATACAAGGACAAAAACATGGAAAACTTATTTGCAGAGTAGAGATAAACATACAATTTATATTAGTGGTTTCTAAATGAAATTTTCTTAGTTCTAGAATTTCCTGCTCGCAGAAAACATCACTGAAGTTTCCTCTGTGTTTAAAAACCAGACTGAGCTGGTGGGTCTTTTACCAGCTTCACAGTGTATTTTTCACCCTTTCCGTGGATTTAATGGACAATAACAGTAAAAATAGCAATTTCCTGGGCATTTATTATTTTTGTTCCTGAAAAGTACATTTGGTATGAAGTACTGTCAAATTCTGTCCATGCTTTAAACGTTACAGTGTAATGAGACTTTACAAAGCACAAGAAAAAAAGGGAAAGAAGAAATTATAGCTCTTCTATAAATTTGTCGGAAGGGTATCATTTAAAGATATCTTGTTACACAAAAGGACATAAATCAGCAAAAATGAAGATACTAGAGCTATCCGTGTCCTTTTGCATAAATATTTGAAAGAATAGGTATTTTGTCATCTTAGTGCTTTCTGTCTATAGGAGAATTGAGATGCAGATTTGTAATTTGTCTTGATGAAAAACAGTTTTTTGTTTAATAGTGGGTGTTATTACGGTGTATTGTTTGGCTGTTTTTCCCCTGTTGTTGTACTTTGACTATTCCAGTTCAGTAAATACGTCAATGACCTCTGTCTTTTGTAGCAGACCCTACTCAGAGGCTGAGATGTGAGTGGGGGAAGCTGATGCACGTGCTCTGACCCTCTTAGCCTTTTGTCAAGGCTTGTCTCACAGTCCTACCTGCGCATCTTTACTTTGTGCCTGCCCCAGAATTGCATCTATAATGGATTTTCTATTTAAAAAGACCAGCTGCAAACATTTGCAATGGTTTTCAAGCATTCAGTCCTTATCTTTGCTGATCCCATGGGTAAGATACATACTTTTGATCAAGTATGTGGAAAGCATCCACACCAGATTTTCAGGTATTTTAGGAAGCTTGATTTATCATTTAATTGAATGTACAAGTGCACAGTTAAATCCAGCATGCCCTTTTAGACAGAAGCTTCCAGAAACTAGAGAGACACCCTGGCTCTTCAGCTCTACCCCGCAAACCAGTTTCTGTAACTTAATGCAGAGGGAAAACTTCTGTCCTCAGGAAAACCACACTGTCCTCTCTTAGTACAGCCTGCTACTCTACCTAGTCATGTTCTCATCCACAAAAAAATTAGACCAACATGTCCCAAAAAAGTGTCAGTGCTTTGCTCGGGTACAAACCATTTTCTTTCACACAGAAGTTCTCAAGGAGGCTTCACTGACTAGCAAGCTGCATGTTATTTTTCATGAAAAAAATACATCAGCATCTAACATGGTTCTATATTTTAAATCAGAGTACATTTAAATTATAAGAGACTCATACAAAATTTCTCTTTGGTACCTTCAGACCGACAAACAGCCAGAAAGAGTGGTGGCCATACCAAAGTTGTGAGTTGGAGAGGACATCCTGAAGCAGAACATAGACAATAAAACTTACCTATATGCTTAGCAAGTACAGTGTATTGTGCAAAGAATCTCATCTGCACTGACCCTTAGTATTTAAACACGAAATGATAATAGCTGTTATTTTTATTTTGAAATAAAAAGCCTTATGCTAAAGGTCTTTCTAGATCTTTAGAGTCAGTTGAGTTTCTTTCTGTGGCTTTATGTCAGCAAAGAATTTGAACTAATGACTATCGTGCACATCTCCCAGTTTAGGCAATATCAAGACCTCTCCTAATTTAGGCAACTTAAAATATCACAAACTATATTTTTAATGACTTGTGCATCCCAACCTTTCAGCCACTGGCAGATGGGATCACAGCACAGCTGGAATTGTCTGCTAATCTTCTTAAGAGAACTAACCACACAGCAGGACGTGCCTTAAAGCTTGTTTTTAATTTTTTAATAAGTTTTATTAAATAGGGAATTGGGGAATCAGAATACATTCATACATTTTTTACTTCCTCTATCAATAGGACAAAACCAGGCCAGCTACACAGAAGAAATAAAACATGAGTCAATTGAAATATTAATTTAAAATAATAATCTGCACAGACATAGATCTTTCATGATGACAAAATATTCAAATGTTCTATTTGTCTGAGAACTTGCAATATTTGCTGAATAATTTGAACAATTAACTTTCCCAGGGGGTATTACAAATTGCTTCAGCCATCCATCAGTCTTCTTGTTTAGCTGGCAACTTAAGTCATCTGGTATTGATTACTGCTATTGGAAGTTTAGATGGCAACAAGTCTAAGCAGAACCAACCTGTATCTTGCATAATGCTCACAACAATGAAACAGCACTACCAGAACTGGGAAGCCTTCAGCACAGCCTCACAAATAGCTGGCAATTTTCTGAACATTTACAGCCATCAAACAATATCAGCAGCACTAGCTAAGCGTATCAGCAGCACTAGCCAAGCATGAAGAGGTTTGGGGTTTTTCTCAGCAAGCATGTCCCGTTATTTAGCATGCCCTGGCCCAGCGCTGCAGACAGTGCCACAAGCCATCCCTGTGTGATGTGCCATCAAAGGCCATCACTGCTCGTGACTTTGTTTATGTCAAGGAAATATCAGCTGCACCTTTATGTGGGAAGAGGTCTGTGCAGATGCAATCTGTCTACAAACGAAGCCACAGGCTTGAAGGTAACTTCGGTACTTTTTAAAGAAGAGTCAAATGGGAAAGATAATCACCATCCCTCTGGGCTTCATTTGACCTTCATCTAATGTTTTTCCATGGGTGTACAACTGAGCGAGCCCAAATGTGGCCACACACCATAAATTATGAAGACATGCCTAGAAAAGACGCAGTGCAGAGGAGAAGGATATGAACAAATCTGGATGACATTTAACATACAAGTTAATAGTCATATTGTTCTTGGGTTTTACTGAAAATTACCAGACAGCCTCTGGAAAATATGTGCTGTTGGGAATCTGTTCATAGTTTTTATCAAAGCTTCTTTGCAATTAGTGGCAAATTATTGTTCATTCCTCTGGAATTCACTGAAGTAAGATCACCCAGATTTCAGCCTTTTGCTTTTCGTAGCCTTGCTATGTGCAGTTCTATAGAAAATGTGCTTTCATAATAAATGTAATAGCAAGTATTTGTGCAGCAAGCAGCAGTGATAAAGTGTTAGCGCAATTCAATAGCATTTTCACTGTCAAGGGACTTGACTTGCCAACCTCAGTCTTTGTGAGGCGAGCGTGTGATCAGTTTATCTCAGTAACTACAGTGATAGGAGTGGCTAATCTCTCCATCCCCAGGCTGGTGGGTCACACCCCGTCCGGCAGCTCGCTCTGGCGTCGCAGAGGTAGGCTCGGCTGGATTTAGGTACTGTTCAAATATGCTGCTCTTTTCTTGTTCAAGTACTTCACAGCCCTGGGAGTTAATTATTAACATTTCTGGCCAGAGTGAAGGCACACATACGGGAGTTGCTTGCCTAAAGCCGGGGTGCTGGAGCTGATCCAGTCACCTGTTTAGGAAGCCGTTGTCCTTGTCCTCCCAGTGCTTGCAAAGGTTCCACTGTTAACCTGACAGCTTCTGGGCTGCTTCTCCATCGTGCCTCAGAAACGGGAAATATGTGACTCTCTAAGTCCAGTTTCTCCCACGTGGTCACCCTAAGCTCTGTGTGGGACTGAAGTACAGGAATGATCTGGTGCAGCCTGGCCAAGCTACAGAGGGTCCTCCCTGGAGATGTGGTGCAGCCCAGCTGCAGCTCTGCTCAACTCTTACTCCTTTCTTCCCACCACCATTGCTATCCAGGGTGGCAGGCAAAGGTGTGGAGGAAGGAAAGCAGAGATACCTGGCCAACCGTTCTCCCTAAGGGAAGGTTTCCATCCTCGTGTCATTCATGGGGTTGTGCCACTCCATTCTTTCTAAGGGGACGCTGCAAAGTCACTTCAGTGCAAGAGAAAACTGGAATTAAACATTCCTCTATTGAGGAGCTGCACAAAGTCTTGATGTAGCAACATCTACCTCTTCTACAAGAATGGTGGTGATGGGCCACAAGGGTACATTAATAGAAAAATAGATTATTATTTAGCTACACCACTGAGATAAAGCTGGCATTAAAGTGCTATTAATATCTGGGGGGTTTTCTTTTTTTCAAAGCCATGAGGTATGAGGTGAAGAAAATTAACCATGAGGGAAATAGTTGGAATGGTGTCACTACTTTCATGGTTATTCCTTGCAGCATAATTGCCAATAGCATGAACAATGGGAGAGCATTGTTAATTTAAACTGCAAAATAATTTCAACCAATTTATGCAGCAAAAAAGCAGCCAGAGTGAAGGCGTGCAAGGATTTTAAAGGCAAAGATGCAACTAACAGTTCTGTTAGAAACATACTATTTCTTTTTCTCAAATAACAAAAAATGTTCCTAATTTGATTAATTAAGAATCTTCAGAAATAAAAAATGCAGCATGAAATCTTGATTAGCAATCATTGCTACCCAAAGTTAATGACTGCTAATGATTAATTAACAATTGCTCAAATGAGTTCCTGCAGCAGTTGGATGAAATTATATAGGAAATTACTGTGCCATGGTACACTAGACAAATGATTCCTCTAGTGTGTATTTATAGAAGTAAATTGCATGAAGCAAGCAGCAGAACAATTATCAAAACTAATCACTCCTGGAACTTAGGATGTTGTTTATCTTTTATCTGGGGCTGTGAAACAGATAATAACCATGAAAACCATATAACCTGTGGCAAGACTTAGCATCTGGTGATGAATGCTCACCCAGAGCGTCAGCATTACAACAACATATGCTTTTCATGCCCCCTTGTAACCTTCTAGTTTTGAAGGAAAGTAAAAAAATGTGGAGACTGTTTTCTTCAGGGATCAGGGTCAGGAAGTGTAATGATGGCTTTGTTTCTCTTTAAGGGCTTTATCCAGCAGAGAAATGCAGTCAGGCAACCTCATACACAGCTGTGTGACCATTGGTTTCAAGGGACACTACAGTTCTATTTGCACTCATCTCGCTGCAGGACCAGTTCTTGGTCACTGATTTTACTGAGCTGTGCTTGCAACAAAGCAAGGCTGGAAACTGCTTTATATTACACTGACAAGAAAAGGAGGAGGAGTAAAGAGGAAAAATAATGCAATCATCAGAAAATTATTTGAAGCTGTAAAAAAACATTGATAAGCTAATGAAAAGGAGAGGTAAACCTACAAAACTTGTCACACGATTGTATTTTGTTTAAGAAGAGAATTTATTTTTAAGTGAATGCATGATTCACATGGAAAAATATGTCCTAAGTATTCATCATCTGTGGGAGAGTACTGTTACAACACGCATAATGTGGTTTCAGAGAGAACAGTTTGGCATTGTAATAAAGATGTGGGTTTCAGTGGTAAGAAATGTCTATGTTACTTTAAAAATGTGTCAAAGTTCCAGAAATTAAACTTTCGTTAATGGAAAAATGTACCAGCATTATTCCCGAGCTGTTATTACAACTTAGTCTTGTCATGCACAGAAATCTGCATTTAGTTATCCCTGCTACTGGATCATTTGATATCTCCTTGAAATATACTATCCAATCCATTTTGTAACATTACAGAAACACAGCTATGGTTAATCATCTTCCCTGTCACAATATAAGAGAGTTGTAACATTGGAGTGGGGAAAAACCTCCACATCCTAAAACTTTCATTGCTCCTTCTGGGCTATTAACTCCTTACCTACATCTGCTGTTGCACTTAGTTCTCCTTACTTCCTGCATTCATTTGTTCAGCATGGAAATCTACTGGCAAATAAGCTTCTCAGTCAGTTTTCCAAAAGCAAAAGCTTGTTTCATGGATGCAAAAGGAGGCCCAAGTTCATTGCCTCATCCAAAACCAGTTCTGTCAATGACTGCATTAGATGGGAGCCCTCGGACCAGTGTTTATTCATCACAGGGTGTTTGTACACAGTAGATATGTGTGGTCCTGGGCATAAATCAAAATACTCATGTGGTATAGCCCCCAGTGCCTTCAGCTGAGGTGACTTGCTGACGTGGGTACCAGAGACACAAGTCGGATGCAGTTCCTGCGTATCTCAGAACAGAAACCAGGCGAATACTGAACTGAAAAAAAAAGTATGAATTTTTTTTTAATAGCCCTTTTTGAGAACAAAAAAACCTATTAAGCATGACATTTATCACTTTGGTAGCTCATTCATTCAAAACATTCAAATGAAGTGATTTTCTGTAGCAGAAGTACACTTCCTGTTGTACAGCATAACCTGGGCCAATCTGAATTTTCATTCCTAACTATTCTACTATCTGGAAACAGATAACTTCTCAATTTTTCAAGCAAACCTAGTTACAAGGACTTAGAGAAATTGATGGATATATTTGAAATAAATAGGTGAGATGGGAAAAGGAAAAAAGAGAGAAGGAATCTGTTACTGCTAAACAGCCATTACCAGATCCATGCATTTCAGGCCACCAGTGCTCAGGACAGGAGAAAGTAACTTGTTTAATTCATTAAGAATAAAAGCAAAGATGAAGCATCATTTCTGCCCTTTGATCCTAACTTCCTGAGCAGTGTGCTGGTTTTGGCTGGGGTAGAGCTAATTGTCTTCACAGTGGCTGGTACGGGGCCGTGTTTTGGATTTGTCCTGAACACAGAGATGTTTTTTGTTATTGCTGGGCAGGGCTTACACAGACCCAAGGCCATTTCTTTCTCTGTTCATGCTGCCACTCTGGTGAGGGGACTGGGGGTGCCTGGGAGGAGACACAGCCAGGACAGGTGACCCCAGCTGACCAAAGGGATACTCCAGACCATCTGACATCATGCTCAGTTACATAAAATGGGGGGAAGTAGGAGAAAGGGTGGGATGCTTGGAGTGATGGTCTTTGTCTTCTCAAGTCACTGTTATACCTGATGGGGCTCTCCTGGAGATGGCTGAACAGCTGCCTGCCATGGGGAAGTGATTAACTCATTCCTTATTTTGCTTTGCTTGTGTGCACAGCTTTTGCTTTCCCTATTAAACTGACTTTATCTCAATCCATGGGTTTTCTAGCTTTTACCCTTTCAATTTTCTCCCTAATCCCGCTGGTGGGGGAATGAATGAGCGGTTGTGTGGGGCTTGGCTCCTGGCTGGGGTAACTTCAGTTAAAATATCCATATACCTCTCTTCTCATCTGAAAAATCTAATATGTCTCATTTCCTCACATGAGATGTGATGCTAAAAAATCTTCAAGTAGGGGAAAGCATCTACTGCCAGGTACTGTAGGATGGTGACTATATTTCTTCAACAGTACCTTCCTGTTAAAAGATATTAGGAATGCACACTTGCAATTTTGCACCGCTTTTGACCCAGGCTGTAGCTTTGTTCAATAAACTTCACTGACCACACCATAAAATATCTACCTAGCCAAAAAGCCATTAAATGTGTACTTTTAGTAAGTAGTAGTCAGGAAAAAAATATGAGACTGAAAACTCCAGAGCACTAGAAGCCATGCTAAAGGAGAAAAATAAACCTTTTAGTTATGTTTATATTAGTGAATTGTATCAACAACCCTGATGCAAACTGAAGTGAAATCTCAGCGGCCAACTCTAATACATGCTGCATAGAATTTGGAAAGATCAATATTTTGACACCTTTCTTCAGGCTAAAGTCAAAGTAAGACCCAAATCCTATGCCTTACAAAATGTTCCCATACCCTATGGAGTGCTCCCTTTTGCCCCTGTTCCCAGTAATTCAAAGCCCCCTTTATGGCAGATGTTTGTGCAGATCTATTTAAAATAAAAGAAACATGGGTTCCAGTTTCCTCTTGGGTATCATTGTAGGCCTGGTAGAAAACTTTTCTTCTGCTGACAGGAGAAATCCCAGTTCCACAAAATGAAACTGCGCACAAATCCCCAAACATGGGACAGCTGCACCAGATCTGGCAAGTAACCAGAATGCACAAACTGAGCACTGTCTCTAATGATGAAGTTCAAGGAAATGGCCTTAATTGGTCCCTTTGAAAATGCCAAAGAATTGAGCAAAGCTGATGAGCCAACGATGACCATGGGAACAAGCCACTACAGCCACTCAGCCAAAAAACAAGCAAAGCGATGAGTTGGCCAAAATGCTGAATCAAAAAGCAGCTGAGTCTTCCTGTACCCGCAATGCTCTTCTGTGTTAAAACCCATTCTAGCTATAAGCCAAGAGACTTGCCTTCCCATCCAACCTCTCACCCTCCTTTTGCCCTTCAAATTGTTTTTTGAACATATTCTTTACTTGTAGAGTTTTACAGTTCCCTCCCTCACTGTAAGACATCAAATTCCGATGCTCTTACTCTGTACATACCTCACGTCATACAGACAAACCCCCTGTTGATAACAGCCTGGTGGAGCAAATAGTAGCATGAAGACTTCAGGGTCTGGCCAGCAACAGCACACTTGTACCTTTCAAGCCCTCATCTATGCTGCTCACCAGCCTGCCCCCATCAGCTAAGTGCTGCTCTCTTTGGATGACCTCCTTTCTTGGCATCCAGCACTCCCTGTCCTGTCACTTCACATGAATTACAAAAACCCAGTTGAGATCTCTGAGATTTCAAAGCCTTCATTGCAGATATAGGGGGTTATATACTGGGGCGTGTCCTTCCTCTCAGGCCCCCCAAAAGGTAGGGGTACAGCCAGAAGCCCAGGTCTCAGGAAAACAGGGATGTTGAGGGTACTGCATATACCTGTGACACAGCACTGTCCACATCAGCTCCTTCAGCTGAGTTTCAGAAGATCCAGATGCCTAAGCATCAAGTAACCACTGAAAGACTACAGAGTACAGCCCCACATTTCAAGCAACACTGCAAGCTGACATTTAGCTATCTAAATTGTGTAGACTGGGCACATGTTGGATAAAAATTAACCAAGTGCTGAAATATATTTTCATCCCTCTAAAAATCATTTAAACTTTTGTTTGTTATCAGAGCATGTGCAGCACAGGGCATCAGTGACACCCACCTGCTCCTTTCCTGAGGGCTGGAGTGAGAGCCACATGCTGCTGGAGTGACACTGCCAAGTAAATGCTGTCAAACCATCATAAATATTTCCAGTATCTGGTCTCTGTGTTCAGGCTTTTCAAACACATGCTAATGCAAGCCAGAATTGTACCCAGCGAGGCTCCCTTGGGATATAAGGTAAATTTGTGGGTTTACGTTTGCTGAATTGAGCCTTTTGCAGTGTAACTTAGAACTCGTGATGAATGAGGAGCCGTCTCCTGGCAAACTGGATTCCTGGAGACATTTTCCCTGACTGGCATTTTAATAAGTGCCCTGAGAAAATATGGAAGTGCTTCAGTTCGAAAGGCTGAGGAGTGAAAGATATTTTATGAGCCTCAAATGAAAAAAACGTTTTAAGTGTACCACCTCTGCTGAACTCTCTAGAAAACACGCTGCGGCAGGAGAGTACAGAAAGGCAGCACAGTGCCCTTTCTGTGCTATACATCCAAAGGGGTGGTCATGTCTTCTGCTAAGAATCAAAGCCTGAAACCCTCATTCAGCTCCAAGGCCTGAGCCGTGGCACGGCAATACCAGCCCCTTCATCTCACCAACTACAGTGCCTGAGCAGGGACAGTGAAATCGGGTCCTGTGGGTCACAGCTCTGTTCTGCAAAGCAGCTATGGGGAGCCTGTTGGGGCTCGCCCCCTCTACCCCTGGGAAGAAGGGCCCCCGGAATGGTTGGGACATACGGCGTTTTCCCTGCTCTCTGGTCACATGTAACTTAGTCTTGTCCTTATTGGTCTTTTCATGTTCCCCTGCCCGGGAATACTGGGGGTTTCGCCCAGGGGCAGGAAGTCTGGTGCGGGCTGCCATGCCGAGAGGCTGGCAGAGAAACAATAAAAGAACATCCATGAACATCTATTAAATATCGCTTCCCTGGTTATTTCCACGGGCATATCTGTCTCCGGGAGAGGTTATTGGAACCCCACAGCAACAGGAGCCTACTTAAGATCCACTCAAGCTGATGGCACTTAAGTATGTCCCTAAGTGGGCATTTTATGAGGGAGCTTACTTACTTCATCCCTAACCAAACAAAAGGCATTGTTGGAAAGTTCCGCAGTAAAAATAGCGTAAGTAAGGAGCCTGAATCCTGCAAACTGCTCTGGACTGTCAATCAGTGGAGCCACTGACCTCCTGAGCTTCACAAGAGTCTGTCTCAACTGTGTAACAGGATGAAGCCTCAGCTGGGATCAAGCCCATAGACCTGAGAGCAGTGCAGATGCTCAGACCCCTACGGATGCTCTTACAGGGCACAGTCCCTGAGTGATGAACTAAAGCAGCCCTGGGCATAAGGAAGCGCAGGGTGGATAAGCCCTTTTTCCAACAGCGTGGGCCCCTTCTGCACCCACAGGTGACAGTCCCACTCACACATGGCAGCTCGGAGCCTGGCAAGGGGACTTCTGGCATCCTCTCTGCCTGGAAAGAGAACTAAATCCAGGTTTCCCAGACTCTTGTTAACTGCTCTAATTGCAAGGGTTTCACACATAATAGCACCGCAAGCTGCCTTCAGGGAAGCTGGCAATGGTATTTCTGCGAGAACAATCCTGCCTGTGTACTAAGCACGGCAATGGCTGCGGGGCAGGAACATTTTGCTTAGGATCCCAGCTGGTCTCAGGTATCCTCCACACCCCGAGGTAACATCTGTGCCAGAGCTGGGGCAGCTCTGGGTCTGTGTAAACATGCAGGTCCAGCCATCTGAAAATCAGGAACTGATGAAGTTTTGCCATCAGGTAAAAATCCCCACACTTCAACTATGCAAGTCCTCTACTGGATTTGACTCCAAGTTGTACGCAGTGAGGTAACGCTTATATGTGGAAAAAAATATGATTCAACTTCTCCAGGTGCTATTGTATAATACAAAAATCATATCTGACATCTAGTGAACGTCAGCAACAGTGACAGCTGCTGGTTTTAGACAAATGCCGGAGTGCTGACACTGCAACATACAAGCACAGTATTGTACAGAATATGCTCATGTGCCCCTCCCACCCACCTGAAACTGAGCCTTCTGGGAAGATATCCAAGAAAGAGTACACCCAGTACTCAGGCCTCTTGTCTGCTTTGACAAAACCCCATAGACCAGAGTAGATTTAAGAGGAACAGAAAACCTTAGCAAAACAAAGAAAACCATTTTTAAGAGCTCCACTGAGTGCCAGAAGGCTAAACAAAGACTTTATCTACTCCCAAAATAACAAATTGGTCTAGTGCCATGAGTAGTCTAGCAGTTCTAGAAAGCATATCACTTAATGCCAACAATAACAGACACCTTCGGTCAAATATGACCCCTTTAGAGAAATTTACCATATATGACTTATTCAGACAGACAGTAGTAAATCAAAAGTCTGTTCCTCATCTATACATGAAATTATTTATAGCACAGTGAAATTCAAACATTAGAGTATATTGCATGATATATTCCTATCTAAGTGCTATATCATGCAATAATTTTATTTCACATATATTTGTTTTTTCCAACATTTCTTCTCTGAAGTACAGTTGAACTAGGGAAAAAAAACTCAAACTATAAAATACTGTATAAATTCAACTGCAAACTTGCTACTAAGACAAACTAAAGACTGAAACTTCACATGAGTTATTTGAAAAGGTCAGGGCAATAGATGTGAGGTGATATAAACCGTGTTGTCCTCGCAGTCCACATGAAAATATTATGTTTGTATACAGATACATATATACGTGCACACGTGTCTGTGCACATGTGTGCATTCTGTACCAACTTGAGGGCTGCTCTCAGGAAAGGAGGAGTAAAATAAGTCAGATGAAGGCTTTGGGCTGAAGGTGGCAAAAAAAGATTGCCAAGAAAGGGGAAAATAAAGGATTAGGCAAAATGGTATGTTGTGCATTTTCCAGACAGCAAAAGCAGGAGAAGCAAAAAAGGCAATGAAAGCAAAATGAGTATCAGGAAATGCTGGTATAAGTTAGTGAATACACATTACTAAGGTGATTAGCATGGAAAATACAAGGATTACATTCACACAGATTTGAATATCTTATGAAGTTACAGTAGCTAAAATAAACAACTCCAAGAATCGCTGACTTTCCTTACTTAAGAAGGACTTTGGTTGTACAAGTCTGAAGCAACAAGAGCAGTGTCCTGATGGCAGGCAAGCTGTCAATGGTCTCCACTTTCAGGACCAGGCAACCCATTATTTCCTCATTTATACAAATTCATTTCAAACAAGGCCCCAGAGATGTGCTGACCCCCACAAACATCCACAGGCAAGTGCTGGGTCTCCATCCGCAGCGGTGAAAGCCTCACTGAGCTGGCACAGGCTTGAGCACACACAATCAGATCCCAGCACAGTGAACAAAACATGGCCAAACAGGCTAAAAAATGTCTGGCTGAGTGCCATGCCAACCTTGTACTTATTGCTGGGCTATGAAACAGTGCACTGGAAGCAAGGAAAGAAACTGAGAGGAATCTCCAACACCTTCAAGTCTCCAAGGCGTCCAAGTGCCCTACAGTAAATAGGATTTGGTGTCTAATCTGCACAACCAAAAACTGGTTTAATACCTAACCCAGCCTGCCTGCCATCTCTCCAAACAAGAGCGGTACTCCTGAAGCACACCTGAAGCTCTTAGGGAGTATTTTCCTGAAATACCAAACGGGTAAGAGCAACCCAGGTGGGGTGAGAGAGGAGGCAATATGTGCATGAGAGGTCTTCTGCTGCGTGCCCTAATTTCAGGAAATCCTCTGCTTAAGCAAAACAGCTGATGGAAACTACCAAACTGTCAGCAAGAGTCTTGTCCAATGGTTAAATGCTCATCGCTCAGCTGATTTCCATGCTGGTTTTGCCACCACACTCCAAGTGCACCACAGGCAATGGAATTGCTCCACTCCCGTCTCTGATTTTTAAAGACCATCGAAAGTATCATTAAACAGTAAAAATTTTGCTAACCTGCAAAGCAGTTTTACTTCACCTTATATCTTTTGCAAAAGTAAAAATTCTCTTCTGTTTGGCTTAAAATGGCTGCTTTGTAGGAGAGCTAATTACTTTTGATTTCAGTTAACCTTCTGGCTGGGAACATAATGCCTAATTGAAAACAGTATCTGGTTGCCTGACAACAATTTCACGTAAATAAATCAAAACAAATTTTAGCTGTGAATTTCAGGCCTGCATAATTACTCTTAGAACGTTAAAAGCCAGGTTTGGAAGAACATGTACAATGCCAAGGGGCCTTTACAAGGCCTAATTCACACCAAATAATCATGGGCTGGAAACAAAAGTCTTTTATTTCTCTTGTAAAGCAAACACAACAGTTAGATTTTGGTGAGAAAAATTAATAAGCTTTTAATGCTGCAATACCTGCTGATATTTTTCCGTGTTTGTTGCACTTTTGCTCCACTACTGTTTCTGCATGGTTTGGCCTGAATTGTGCTGAAAATTTGCTGTTGGACAAACAGAAGTTGTGGCTCACTGCAGGAACAAGACTGAAACCACATACAGCAGAGGAGAGACAGACAGCAGGCTGCTTGCTAAATGACCAGCACCATAATGGTATTGCCTAACATTTCATTTTCAGACTAGTATGTTGACCTTTAATTAGTGACCTTTAATTGTAGCTGCAACCAGCTGTGATAGGGATATCGCTCTCTAAAACTTACTGCCCCTGCTCAGAGATCACAGTGTTAGCTGCCATCCTCACTTGATAGGGGTAAGATGGCCAAGGAAAAGGAATGAAAAACCATCCAAAACTTACTGAAATCCATGGGCCTCTTTTAGCTACCATGGCAGGGGGGTTGAAACTAGGCGAACTTTTAAGTTCCTGTCCAATCCAAACCATTCTATGATTCCATGATTAGTGGGTTCTTTATTTCGCCTCAGCCTTGGCTAGACGAGGGGATCGCCTACTCTTAGCAGGGTTTTGCAGCCCAGCAACAGCCAGCAGCCAGAGTTGCTCTAGCGCGGCCTACACCAGCCCCTGGGAGACAGAAATGCCAAAAACCTTTCGCTGTTCCTCCCACTCTGAATCATGTCACCGAGGCTTTTATGTGCACACAAAGCATAGTATTAAACTGCAGGGTACAACATGATAACTTACTGGTTTTCAGTTGAGAGCAGAAATTTTTAGGTGATTTACATTGAACTGATGGGTCTGCACTTGTGCTGAGAAAATGATAGAGAATAAATAATAATGTGTATATCTTAGGATCAAAAAACCCCAGAGACATCACTATCATAGAATCATGGAATAGTTTGAGTTGGAATGAACCTTTAAAGGCCATCTAGTCCAACATCCCCTGCAATGAGTAGTGACATCTTTTACTAGACCAGGTTGCTCAAAGCCCCAGCCAATATGACCTTGAACACTTCCAGGGATGAGGCATCCACAACTTCTCTTGCAACCTGTTCCAGTGCCTCACCACCCTCATCGTAAAGAATTTCTTTCTAATACCTAAACTAAGCCTGTATTCTTTCAGTTTGAAGCCATTCCCCTTGTCCTGTCACTACGTGCCCTTTTAAAAAGTCCCTCTCCAGCTTTCTTGTCAGCCCCCTTTAGGCACTGAAAGGTGCCATAAGGTGTTCCTGGAATCTTCTCTTCTCCAGGCTGAACAACTACAACTCTCTCAGCCTGCCTTCATAGAAGAGGTGCTCCTGACCTCTGATCATTGTTGTGGCTTCATCTGGACCCATCCCAACAGGTCCACATCTGTATCCAGATAGATAGATAGACAGATAGATAGATAGACAGATAGATAGATAGATAGATAGACAGATAGATAGATAGACAGATAGATAGATAGACAGAGAGATAGACAGACAGACAGATAAATACAGCTATGTAAATTTCTGACTTAAAATTTAGTTTCTGACAATATGTGAAAATTATTTTCAGTAAGGAGAACAAGCCTTTTGGTGGTAAGAACACATCACCCTTAAATCCTTAAATTCCAGTTAATGTGTTGTTTATTAAAGCTTTTGAACATCTAGACTGCTGCAGGGAAAAGAAATCTTAGGACAAAAAACCAAATCAGAGATAAATCTAACTGCACAAGCAGTAACATAACTTGCAAAGAATACAGAAAATACACATATTCCTGCATCTCATAGTCAGTTTGGAGTTAATAAACTTCTGAATTTTAAAATATTTTTTTAACCTAATACTAAAACCTCTCTCATGCTGATGAATGTCTCCCTAGGTCAGTCTTCAGTCGCAAACAGCTTTAAGTGCTGGTTCTTTGTCCTCCTCCATAATCTTTTCCACTAGGATCTTGCATATTATCTTCCTATTTATCTCTGTTCCAGTTTCCCTTAATACCACTCATCTTCTTTCCTATTTACACATTTACCCTGTTCACTCTCTTTGCTTCCTATGCTCACTCCAAGCTTGACACTTTTCTTCTGCCTGACACAGTGTCCCCACTTACGCCTACTAAACAACCTCCAGAACATTCCTTTTTAAAATCCTTTTTAAATCCCTACACTTTAGATAACAAATCTCAACCACCTTCCCTTCAGTGTCTGTTAGTACATCTTCTCCTGGGGCTGGGTTAAGCAGGCTGTCTTCCCAACCCCCATACAATCTCTTTTATGGTGCAATGTGTCTTTTAATTAACTGTATGCGAGAATATAGACCTCAAGGAATCCAGAAATGACTCTGTGGTAGACAATGGCAATTCCTTTATTTTTAAAGTTTGTGCAGATAGCTATCTCATCTGTGCTAGAAAAAAAAAAACAGTTTACTGTGGCCTAACATCTAGGAAGATAAACTGACTTCGAACACAAAGCAGAATCAATAAGAAACACAACAACCTCATTTCATTGCTTTGCTTAATGAAGTGTAAAAAACAAACTGACAGCACAACAAAGAGAAAAGAATAATTGATTTCTAAACGTATTCCAAAGGTGACATTTGTAATCCAATTAAGGAAAATATTGGAAATTGTTTGGGCTTTTTCCTGACCATGGAATTTCACTGTTGTTGATGCTGGATCTTCTTTCCAAGTGATAAAATTTCTGTTGGAATCCTTTCAGCTCTTTCATTGTTTTTTTACACCCGCATTTCTCGGAAAAAGAGATTTGTACTTTACAGGCACTGGTCTACTGTAGCAGGACGGTGTGTGGTTGCCACAGACCATGCATTACATGACAGTGGTTGTCATAATCTGAACGCAGCATTAACGATAATGACTAAGCCGAGCACTGAAAACTGGCCATCGGCGCCGTGCAGACGAGGTTCTGACACCCTCAGCCTCCTAGAGCCTCTGTATTTGTGCCAAGAAAAAAGGGATCACCGCCAAGACTGTGATGTGCAAGAGCAGGCCAAAGTGCTCTTCCTAAGCACAGTTGTTTTCACTCGTTGTGCGTGGAAGGGGCCATAAATTGCTATCCAAAGAAACCACAGGAAAGCAGAGTGCCTTACAATGATTTGTTCCTGATGATGCAGCATTGCCGCTAGGTAGGATTTTTGCACAGTCGGTTTTAACTGGGAACCATTGAGCACCCTGATTAATGCTGTGGCCAATAAGAGGGATAAAGCACAGGCAGGAATGGGAGTAGGAAAGAGCACTGGGGCCAAGGGACCAGGGGAGTTCCAGTGTCAGTGCTGGTTGCTGAATATATCTGCTGATGGGGGAAAGTAGCATCCCAGATGAGCAGTTTCTGCTGGGCAGCTCACATCAGGTGCACTACAATGGCTTTTATGTTAATACAATCACAAACACATCTCCAAGCACAGTCCTGACATCCTCTCTTTGCTGAAACCCATGCATATAATCAGCATTTCTATGGTACTATTATTACCTGGTTTTACTGGTTCAAATAATTATTTCGTGATAGAGGTAATTAAAATACTCCAATCAGTGATGACAACTAAATTAATTAATAACCAGATGAGTGATTTAACTGATGAAGTAGTCTTTCCTCCTCAGATGGCACTGAGGTGAGCAGCTCAGCTTCAAAATGCAGATGTGAGGTATTACTGTTGTGTCACGCAGTCACAATAATTTGGAGGGGTTGTCTTTACATTCCAGGAAGGTTTCCACCTTCCTTGGCAGATGTTTGTCTTTTAAACCAAGAGAGCCACACAGCTGCTGCCATGGATCTTGCACACCAGGGATGTGTCAGAGACAGCAATGGGTCCATCCAGAGCTTAATGGAAGCTCACTTTGATGGCAGGAGCTAATACTGCCTCACCTGTACCTGGTATCCACTGGAGAAAGGCACCACACAAATGCAGTGTTGCTGTTGGTTCACTACAGCTGGTTCAGACTCCCAGCTGCTACGCACCAAACCAGAAGCTCTTCAGGCTGGGAATAGCTCTCAGGCACAGGTCTCCCTTGGCAAGCTGCCTGCAGCATGAATACTCTTGCTTTTTTAGACAGAGCCTGCTTCAGGTGCTTAGTTTTCAGGCAAAGGAATCAGAGCGGGGCTGTATCTTAGGCCTGGCTATTGTTGCTGCTGCCATGCCCAGTCTTAGCAGCACCACTAAGGTGGTGACCAGTCCCACCTATTCCCCTTCAGTGGGCTGTTAATGAAGTACAATCATATTTACGGAGAGTCCTGTCTTTCTCCCACCAGGAGACTCAATATGAGTTGAGGTATACCTACCCTTTCCTTTTCTACTGCTGAAGAAAAACAGGCTTCATAGCATGCTCATACACTCCCAAATGACACGTGCTTGTCACTGGCATTACAGTCGGTAAGGAGGAGTCTGATGCTCATGTTTTGTTCAGATGAGAACAGATGAGAAAATCCCACCAAGCCCCTCTGCAGTGAGGGTAATTAAAGCACTGCTGGCTGCAAGGAGACATGCTAAAAACTACCAGCCCCTCCACTCTGAATAGCTTATTCTCCTTCAGGTGGCTAGGTTTTCTGCCAAATTCCCACTTTCTTTCTCTACAACTGATGTTCCTAGCCTGGGAAAGGTAAAGCATCATTGCATCTTAGCATGTTGTGCTGCCAGGGGCAGGGACATCTTTCGCAGCAATGGTTTGCAGCAAGCATCAGCACGTTGCTGGGTTTACTGCTGACCACCCCGTAGCTGTTCCTGTGGAGTCTGAAATGCTTTTCCTTTGATGTAAGGACGCTGGAAATTTCACGTAATGGCAATACAATGCAACCTGGAAACCATCCACCCTCTTCTTTCTCACAACACTTAGCAGGGAGCTCTGGCACAGGATTGCCAGTGACTCTCAGGAAGGTTGCTCACAGGTGATGTAATGCCCTGGCATGTCTTGCCTTTGAGCTTCCTCTTCTTATCAGGACAAGAAGCTACACGCAGAGGTGCTGGCATGGTGCAGAAGGGTTTATAGTCCTAAGAGTTACTGGGAAAGGGGACAGTGGGAAAAAAAATCACATGGGCTCTTTTTTTAGCCCAACCAGCGCTTTTTGACATTATGGATTTGGAGAAACTGCTATCTGCTCTCTGGATAATTTCCTCAGCAGCCTGATTGATTTGGGAAGCATTCTGAAAACAGCAGAGTCAGACAGTTTCACCTGGCTATCCCCTCTGTGCCTTATATCTCATATTAAACACATTTTCCTGCCCTCCTCAAAATCAGTAACAGTATTATTGGAACGAGCTGTCTGAGTCCTCAAATTTTGTCCTGTGCTAATGATATCCTGTCAGTCAGCAACAGAACTTGTATATGGTTGAGATTTCTGAAGCTCTTGCCTGCAGGTTTTTCCACGACACAGTGCAAGGGATAACCTGGCCTTGTGAGCGTACAGTGAAAAAATCGAGCTTTATTAAAGAAATCAATACTTCCAGCCTAGATTATGCCTCCTGCCAGGGAGGTGACATCATTACTAGTCCAAGTATTTGTATTCTGCTGAGCTGGCATCTGAAATAGAGCTCATGTTTCATCGGCCTTTTCAGAAACCTCTGTTCAAACCCTTAGAACTTCAATATAGTAACTTCAGTGTTTTGCTGGATTTTTACAGTGCTGTGATCTGATAACTTCATCACTGGCAGCTTACACTGTGCTTTACCTCACTAAATGGATTTAGGATTAGATGCAAACCGTGTGTTTCATTTAGATAAGCCTCACATCGGGCTGAAGTGTTGCATGCAAGACCCTCAGAACAAATGAATCCATCTCCCTGGGGGACCAGGAACACACTGGGTCTCAAAAACTTTTCTGAACTGGAGAGGAATCTGAGAGCCTCTGAGTCAATCTCAATCTCCTTAAAATCCCACAAGCACTTACTCTTCTAACAGTGGGCAGCTCTGCAGTTGCCTCCATTTCTGCTTGGAGTCCCTAAAGCAAAATAAAATAAAAACATGACCAATAATAAAGAAATCAATAACCTTAAAAAGCACAGTCTTCTCATACTGAGAATGTTTTCTGTATCTGTACGTTGGACTTGAAGAGACAATTAAAAAACAAAAATCACAGCTCTGGTAAACGTCTGTTGTATTTTCCTTAATTTGTGCAAACTTCACTAATTTATCATTATCATATTTAGAGTAGAATAAATGTATTCTGCATTATAAAAAGCACTCTTGAGATGCACGAATGTTCAGACAAGGAAATTAGCTAAACACATAGTCCCTTCTAGGAAAGGACAAATCTGGGTAATTCTAGGCACAAATTAATTCTTCACTAGCTGATATTGTATGTGAGTCGATTGACAATCCCTTTTACTAGGGGCAAGTTTGAGGGATGGCCAGTGAAAAATTAACCATGGGAACCACTGCAAAGTGTCTGACCTCCCAGGCTGGTAAACAATAAACTCTAATGCTAGCTTCAAGACACCTTTCCTAATAGGAAAAATAGCTAAAATTATGCTCTTACGAGAACGTACTTAAGGGAGCTCTATCAGTAGTAACAGTATTTGAATAAAACTAGGTCTGAAAAAAAAAAGTGTCAGAATATGAATACACCCCCTGCAAAGTAAAATCTAGACTAACTAGAATAAACTTTCAGAAAATGATAGCAAAGACTACCAGCAGAGCAGATTGACTCTGCCTTAAACAGACACGGGGCCGTGCTTACAAGATCAAACGAGGATAAGATAATCCCAGGTGAGTGGACGGTACTTAGTGGATGTGAAAGGCCTGAGTACACTGATGTGTGACAAGTCTTTAGAGAAGTAACTAGGTCAAACAAGCTGATGATTTACTCAGCTTTTCAAAACATAGAAAACAACTCTTGCATAAAATTATGGCATAGCTAAAACACTGAGAATTTTGTTCTGAGGTGATAAATGTGCTTCAGGTGAATTTTACAAGTGAAGGGAGAACTAGTTTTATGTAGAGCCTGTGGGCTTTCCCATGGCCAAGGAAGCAGAAGAAGAGAGGAAACACACACACCCCACCCCCAACCCCCTGCCCCTGAGCTGCCGAATGAGCAGGGCAAAGGAACAGGAGCTGTTCATACACTTGAACACTGTTTTTCAGAAATAAACTGTCCTACTTATAATCTGTTGGGCTCAAAATGGCAAAAGCCAGACCAGAAGTTGGCAGACTGCAGGAGCCGGGCTGCTTACAGGGGCCTGCCACGGTGGTTAGGTGGGAACTCCTCCCCCCGCCAGTGAAAAGAGGCATCATCTGAAATTTTGGGCGAGTCAGAAACAGTAGTTTACAGCAGGTGTTAGGCAGCAACACAGGGAAGGATAGGATCAGGTCAGGAGGATGCCGAGGAAGGTGAAGGGGCAGTGGGGCTGCTTGGGCAATGGCAGGCATGATCAGGGTGACAGGTTGAAGGAGTGCAGGACAAAAAGGAGGAATGCAGCAGGGTGGGATTCAGACTCTATCTTAAATAAATTCTGAACTATGCTCTCAGGAAAGAAACAGAGAAAAAGAGACCTGCAGAGGAGATAGCATAAGTATGCTTATAAATAGAATAACTATGTATTTATAGATAATAAATATACATATGCATACTTATATTTATAACATTTATTTTAAAAATAGTCCATATAAATAAAGTATGTGGTAGAAGTTTTCATTCTTTCTTTTGTTCTCCTTCATTACAAGGTATTATTCCCAAGTGTTGCAGTAACGTATTCCTTAATACTGTTCCTGTAGTAATGGACTTGCTTGATAGACTTATGTCTGACCCTCATGGTTACTCTGTTTCTGACAGACTGGCAAAGTACTAAACATGAGAAAATTAAATATTGGGTGTCAGACTGTCTTCTAGCTCACTCAGCAGTGCCGCACCACTGAAGAGTGTTTTATTTCATACCAGCATAGCCCCTTAGTCACAGTGAGAATTTCCTTTCTTTGAGTATGGTCAGACCTTGCTAGGTCTGCAAAGCTTCTCTCTTCCCATTGGGATGTCTGCTGTTTATTTTTTATAGTCTGTAGGAAATGTTATCAAAAGAGAAAATCTATTAGGTCTGGAGGCTACCCGAGGAGACATGGTAAATAACTTAGCATCATCACTCACAGTTCCAGCAGGGCTGGGAGCAGGACAGGTTGGACAAGAGAGCACAGGCATTTCTTGGAGCAAATGGAGTCAGCCTGCTCTGACTCATGGCCTCTTACTTGTCCGACTTTGCGATCCTCTCCCTTCAGGCAACCTCCAATTCAAGAAACAACAGTTGCTAACACTTCTGCTTCTCCTAGTGCTCGCTTCCCTCAAAGCCTAAGCGAAAGTTTTTGCTATGATGCTTGAGGTCAGACTCTTGGTCTTGTTCACAGGGAACACCAACTTGTTCCAGAACCGATACTGGCTTTGCCTATGGAGCAGGACTCCAAGACGCACATAAATCATGCACAATCTGGTCATTCAAAACTCATTACAAATTAAAAAAAAAAATTAAATACTGAAAGGAAAAAAAAACGTCAGCAAGTTGCAGCTGCCAGCACGCAGGCTGCAGCACACAGGAAGAACATTTTAAGGGTAGAGAACAGGTTAAACTTCCTCATTCTCTGACCTGGTGTGGAATTTTCAGTCATCTCACAGTACGGGCAGTTTGGGCCCAGGTGCTGGACAAGGCGGGCTGCACGTCACCCTGTGCCAACAGCCCTGCGGGACCCGTTTCACCCCAGCCGGCACACAGCCCATCTCACTGTACCGTGCTTGTGCTGGGGCCTCTGTAGGTGCTGCCTCCACCCAGCTCGCTGGGCTGCAGTTCTGGTGCGCATGCAGATGTCGTTCCTGTGCTGCCTGGCACTCCTGTGGGCAACGAGCGGGTGATTTGGTTGCATTAGTAACGAGGAGGGGCTAAACGCACATCTCCCACTAGACACAGTGTGCATAATCCTGAACCGACAGAGCCAGTGTGCAACAGCCCTGGGAAACTGGGAGATGGGGACGCTTTAAAAAGCAGCTGAAGCCTCGAGCAGTTTTCTCCAGCATNCCTGTGTGTCTGCCTTGAGGCTGGCTTAGGTCTCTTGAATTAGAGCTGCTCTTAACAAACGGGTCGGAAAGGACTTTGCGGCTGCCGTGGCTTGTCCGGATGACGTGCTGGGTACAAGCAGCTGCCATCAAGCCGCAGCCGACAGCCAGAATTGTCGGTGCTGGCAGCGAGATCACCTGGGTGTTTAATTGCTGCTCTTGAGCTCCCCGGAGGCCTGCATGAACTAGAGCCAGAGAGGCTCGAGGGAGCAGGGCAGGCTCGAGGCGGCACTGGAGGTCTGAGCCTGCTCCCCGTGGAGCTCTGGAAGGAGCCCTGGGCAGCAGGACGGGCCGGTGCTGTCCCGGGGCAGAGCTGCTCGTCCCTGAGGCGCCTCCGGGGCACCGCTGCCGGAGGGAGCTCCTGCTTGCCTAACTGAGGAAATCTTGCCGTTCTTCCCACGCAAGCTGTCATGGGAACATCATGGGGAGGATAAATGGGAATACCTTCTCTGGAAGAGAATACGGTCACCTTGAAGTACCGACTTCAGTTCCTTTTTGATTTTCATTTAATGAATTCCCAAAGTCCTTATCAGAAGGCTTTAGTTTAGCTAATGGTTGTCGGGTCGTCTAGTATTTTTTCTCTCTCGGGAAGAAAGGGTGGAGCTGCACCCTGTGTTGCCCAATATTGTAGGTGAAAACTGGGGCAAAGCTGGGGAAACCTGATTCAGGTCTTCAGCTCTAGTGTGCATGAAAACTAAATTATTGTTTGCTAACAAAATGATTAAAATAATGTAGACTCATGTAAATGCACAAAAGAACATGCCCATGGTGGTGATGAGAGGAAAAGACAGAAGGAGTTCTTGCACCAAATACCATTTAGATTTTGGAAAGCATACAGAGTGGAAAGGAATCTCTTCTCCTTCTTTTTTCTTTTTTTTCCAGTCCATGCATTCCTTTTCCAAAGCACTGTGCAGCCTATATTCCCTTTAACTAAGGACGCTCTTTGCTGTGATTGATGTCAGCTGCTGTGCAGTAGCACAGCCAAGCACTTGAATAAAAGAAATGGAATCTTGATTTTTAGACTGTGCAGTTGTGCCAAGAATGACAAAAGCAAAGTGGGAAATGTCATAAAACTAATTTTATGAGCTAGGTCAGGGTATTAGTGCTAAACCGTGGAGCAGTAATGATGCTAATCCCATGGAAGTATTAAACGAAGGGCTATCTCAGTAATTGGTGTCAGTGTGCAAATGGCACTGCTCAGCCACTCTGAGGAAGTTTCCTAAGCTGTTGCTTAGGAATGTACATAAGGTGCCCCAATTTAGTTTAATAAACTAATCTTATTTTCCCACATGCCATGAATGGCTGTCTGCTTGACTTGGACAAAGGTCTTGTAGCAGCTACCTGGCAGCATGTCTTACTTGGGAACCACACATCCTACCCTGCATCCCTAAAACTGCTGAACTGCTGCTCATGCTGCTGGGGCAGGAGGCTTGTTTTACCAAGCAAGATGGGTCATGTAATTCAGGCTTAGCCAAAACCGCTGCTCTCAGTTGTGATTTGCGAGTCTGCTCTGCCTTGCCTGGGGTGCAAAGCAGCTCGCTCTGCACTGTGGCCTGTCCCACACGTTGAGAGAGGAACTCTTGAAGGAAAGTGCTCCTGTCTGGCTCCCTGTCGTGGCACTTCCAGTTCCTCTCTATTGGCCAGGGAGGCAACTGGAGATTGGTAGTCCTCTGCTTCTGGCTCAGACGGATGAGTGCAAAGTTAACTCAAGGCAGAGGGTTGTGGGGATGCTGTGGTGTGTATCTTCTCCTTGTCAGGCCTAGGAGAGCTTCTTAGGGTAACTGAAGGTGAGTTTTGCAGAGAAAAGTCAGAAGCTCCCAAGAGATTCCTTCCCAGCCTCCCTCCTTGATAGCTGACCTGTACCGCAGTGCTGCTGTGGGGACTCAGCAGGAAGGGAATGGTGTTGCTGATGGGGTGGGGTGGCAGGAGGTGCCCTCTGGGCTTCCAGTCAGCAAACCATGGTCCTCACCCAAAAACCCTATGTGAAATGAGGATCAGTAAGGAGCAGTGGGGGTGATGAGTGCTGAGAAGCTCTGCTAGGTTAAGCTTGCCGAGGCAGTAACCCTGTATGGCTGCTGTTGGCCTCGGTGCTGGTGAGAGGTGGTCCCTTGGCAGTGAGCTGCAGGAGAGCCAACCAGCATTGAACAGCAGTCACAAGCCAAGGGCAGTTCAGCGCTGACTGAGAGATGAGCCTTCAGCAAACACGGCTGTGTTAACTCATGGTGGTGGTGGCGGGAGGAAAGCCCAGAAATCCCAAAGATAATGGGCAGGCTCCACTTTGGAACTTTAACCCCAGACAGTCAATGAGAGGAGCTGGAGGAGCTCCTAGTTGAGCTGCGGGGGAACTGCTGGTGGTGGTAACAGGGAGTGCAGGGGGTTTCGGGAGGGGGCAGATCAGCTTGAGATGGGGCAGCCACTGCTTCTGGCTTTATGTAAAAGACTGTTCCCAAGGCTACAGGTTGACACAATGGGTGAGGTCCCCGCAGTCCCCACAGTTTTCTGAGCGTCCATTGCAAGTAATGCATGAGAGGGGGTTTCACTTCCTTTTAAATCTGTGGCTACTCGAGCAGTTGGGTTTGGTTGACATACCTGCCTGGTAAAACTGGTGCAGTTCATGTAATAGGGGTGGAGTCCCTGTAAAATAACCCGCCTTAAACTTCTTTGAGGTGCAGGTGTGATCTCAGAGGAGTTCAAAATGTTCCTACAGCCCTAATAAGTGGTTTTCTGGTGAAATGAACTTTGGCTTGTTCCACATCCCAAATGACAGGCCCTGCAGTAAAACAAAATGCCATTGTTGGCACAATTGGTTTGCTTCTATCAGATGAGAGGCCCAGCATTAATGAAGCATAGAAAGTGAAATTATATCCATATGGGGGGGTATTCGTTCCAGGTACAGTAAAGCTGTTGTGCATGAAACTGTAATTTGTGCATATCCAATTTATGTAACTCAGAATCCCCAGGCAGGGACAGAGGACATTGCTCTTGAAGACAGTGTCTCTGTTTTTCTTGCTGTTCAGCAGCAGCAATCTCTGTTCCCCTTGCCAGTTCGTCTGCTTTTACAAATAGCCTTAGAGAGCCCGCTTAAGCCTTTAAGTCTGGTCTGGCATCTGAAGAGCAGGGAAGTTGAAACGATCCCAAAATCTCACACAGTGGAAGGTCACGTTTTTAAACTGTTGATGAAATTGCAGGGTTGTGCTCTGATGCCACACAAACTTCACAGATCTGGTTTAAAGGAGCCTATAACCCCAGCTGTCCTGGGGCCAGGGTGGTGGAGGATACTGTGTTTAACAAACCTCTCCCCTTCTCCCCTCCTGCCTGGCTGGGCACACAGAACCACCATGCCGAACTGGGGAGGAGGCAACAAATGCGGTGCCTGTGGCCGCACCGTCTACCATGCTGAGGAGGTGCAGTGCGATGGGAGGAGCTTCCACCGGTGCTGCTTCCTCTGCAGTAAGTATTCCCCTCCAAAATCTCTCCTGGCACAGCAAGGTGCTGGTCCACAGGAGGTGTCCCAGACTCAGCTGGTACCTGTGACACACTGGGGATGGCAGCTACCAGAGGTGACTTTGTCCATCATGTGTTGGGGTTGATTCCTGCTTCCCGGGCTTGTGGAAGCCAGGAAGAGGAGAGTGCTCACCTCCTGCAGAGGTTTTATCATACCAAGGGGTGGGATGTATGTCTCAAAGCAGAGCACATCCATGTGCCCTCTTGACAGCCCTTTCCTCAGAAGTCTAAGGGATCCCTGGGTTGGAAACCTGGCTTAAGTGTTGCTCATGCAGAGGAGAAAGCCCATTGGCAGAGCCCTGTTAGCACTGATCTGAGCTCAGCTGGGTTTCTCCCCGTGGTCCTGGGGCTGGCAGAAGCTGAAGGAACAGTTACCAAAGTGCTGCCCTGGAGTCCTGCGCAGACCAGGACCCCAGTGTGCCTGAGCATAGCTGAGTTGTTGATGCTTTAGCACAGCCAAAAGCCTAAACTTTCTTGGCACAGGGGCCTGTGGTTTATTTCAGATGAAAGGAGTCCAAAGCATTATTTTCCAGTCCAACCAACAAGCCCAGTGAGGCACTGAAAATCGCTTTCTCTGCTGAAAATACCTCTGCTTAGATGACGGGAACAAAGGGTCCCTGTGAATTGGAGGCTTCTACTTTGCAAGCAGACAGCCTCTGTCTGAATCAGAGAACTTTACCTCATTGCAAACATGAGGTACTGTTTTGCCCCACTTGTTGGTGATTAGTACTTACGGGCAGAGCTAGGGCTTAGCCCTCTTATATCAGCAGCAGTTACAGCTGGGCCCCTCAAACAAGTTTGCTGTTAAGTCTGCGGCCTAACCTTGCTGTGCTGTGCTGGCATTTAGAGCCTCGGCACACTTACACTCCTTTCCTTGAACTCTACGGTGGTCACAAAAAACAAAGATTAGAAGCATCAGCTGCCTCGTTTTCAGCCTTTTATGGAAGTTACTATTAAAAGAAACCTGGAACTTAGAGTCAGACAATGGCTCTAGTGTGTCTGAATACATGCTTTTCCTTAGTGCATACTTCTCTTGTGGTTAAAGTCTGTAGACTTAACAAGCATGCATTAATTGATTTACTTATTGGATATAAGTGTCTTATGAAAAGAACCTCGAAGCTAATGAATGTTATAAGCAAAGGTCACCCAGTGTTTTGAAGACATTAAAATCTTTAAACAAAAAAATCATAAGGGCGTTTTATGCCCCAAATTCTTTTTCATGGGCATAATGCTGTTGCAGATGGAAAGAGCGTGCCAGCTGGCGTACAAAAGGAGGTTTAAGAAGGAAATAGTTCTCCCTTCTGCTGTAACCTTGAGTAGAGGGCTTGCATTGTGCTGAAGGACAATGTAAGAAGGCCAGAAAAGCACAGCCCACCCCCTGTAACAACTGTGAACCAGCCCCACCCTGGCCAAAAGGGCAGGACAGGGGCTCTTCTGTACTGATAGGATTTTGCTTCATGCTGTATGGCATCTATCAAGGGAAACTGCTGACTGCCCTCTCTGGGTTTCTGAGCAGCCTCATTCATCAAACCACAGCAAGTTTCCAGGCTTTAAATGTCATGGTCATGAAGAGGTGGGAGGGAATAGAGCCCTTTACGGGGCTAAGCATAATTCACAAATTCAAACAGCAACTTGCTCCCTCTAATCTCTGGTGGTCCCATAGCCTAATGGGAAGGATTTTGGACAGGAAAACCCATAACATCACTTCTCACTTGATTTTTGGCTTACTATGTGTGCTGATGGAAATAGTCCCTTAAGGCAGTTTAACTTTTTTTTTTTTTACCTCCAGTGGTCTGCCGGAAAAACTTGGACAGCACAACTGTAGCAATTCATGATGCTGAAGTTTACTGCAAATCTTGCTATGGGAAAAAGTATGGCCCAAAAGGTTACGGATATGGCCAAGGGGCAGGCACACTGAACATGGACAGGGGAGAGAGACTAGGCATCAAGCCTGAGAGGTGAGTGAACTGAGTAGGGGGGTGCATGGCCCTTGTCCTTCAGTTTCAGGGGAGTCTTTCAGGCTGGGTTTTGTTTATGCTTATGTTTGGAATAGACATGTTGCAAAACAACCCAGTCTAGTTGAATGCGGGGCATTGAACCTGAATTGCACAAAGTTCCCACTGGTGACTATGGGAGTTGGAACAGAAAAAGCAGGAGTTAGTGCAAGCAAGGACACACTCATCCTATGAATGAGCCATAGGGGATTGGATTATGGAGCTGCTGATGGCATTGCATGAGCTCACAGAGGTGACTGTGGGTCTTGCATTGCTTTCCTAAATAAGCTAGAAATGGAAATGTTCAACAGGTTCTTGCAGGAATGGATTTGGATAGCTGAGAATATGGGGCTACAAGCAGAATGAATTTTTAAGTAGCAAATGAAGAATCATTTGTGCTTAATTATAGCCAAAACCAAAAGTCACGTTAAATAATAAACATTCCTAGTCTGATTAAGTTCTTGCTGTAAAGCAAAGCATGTGGAAAGAAGCTGAGCTATGTCTCACAAGTTGCTTCATGCAAGTTCCCAAATTATTGCTTAACGTTTATATGATGTATGCTCTCCAGCCAGGTTCAGTGATCCATTCAGGTTCCTGATTATAATCAGTGGACAGGAACTTGACAGAATTATTTGTAGCTTACTATCTGAAAAATCCATGTCCTGATAGAGTTCAGCTCTTCTAGTTAAGTGAAAAGGGGAAGGCTCCTCAGGAAATTAGCCTTTACAGTAGCTTCTTTTTATCCTTTAAAGCACAGCCTTTCTCTTTTTGTTGTTGTGGCTTTGTTTTTTTCCGTACCAAGTGTAATTGGATAGCCTTGCTGGTAACTTACTTCTGTTTTGCAGCAGTACTGTAGTCTGTACCATGTGCTGGATGCTGGTCTGTTCATGTTGCTAAGAAGAGCAAGAGATCATTTAGTAAAAGAGTAGAGAAAACAAATGTCCTGTTTCTTTCAGCACGCCTTCTCCTCACCGGCCCACCACAAATCCAAACCCTTCCAAGTTCGCTCAGAAGTTTGGAGGGACAGAGAAATGCTCCAGGTGTGGTGACTCCGTTTATGCAGCAGAGAAAGTAATAGGAGCTGGAAAGGTAAGGAACTGCATGTGCTGTTTTGTACCTGTTACGTGGACTTTAAGTTCAGCAAGGTGTGTTATGTCAGTCCCAGCAGGCAATCAACTGCAGGGCAGTTACCTTGAAACTGCATTTCTTTGCACTGGAAATAGTCAAATCAATCAACCTAATTGAAAAAAAAGCATTCGAAATGCAGGGTGATGAGTAATCACCTTAGATTTCAGAGGTGAAGATTCAATATCCTCTCATGCTAGAGACTTGAAGCAGACTACAGAAGCCCTCACCCAGAAGAGGAAACAATCTTGGAGTGTGCAGCTTGGGAGGGAGGCTGAATATTTCAGCAAAAAGGGGATGGTCTCTGAAAATACCATGTAAAACTGCGTGTCAGTCTGCCAGCTGTCTGACTTGCTAGAGAGCGCCAAGATGTGCTCTGAATTGATCAGAGCAAGCCCAAACCTTTCAAAATGCTGCTCTGAGCAGGATGCTGGGTGGAATTTGGGGCTTTGTGCTGCTCTCAGAAATGCAGATGCTCTTGTGTGCTACTGGTGCACTTCAGTGGGTTTTCATTGCACCAGTCTATAATCAACACTGATGCAGATACCTCCAGTTAATGTGGGTTTTTACCAACTGTGTATTAATGCTATCTTTTTATTTTTATTTTTTCTCTAGCCATGGCACAAGAACTGCTTCCGATGTGCCAAGTGTGGAAAAAGCCTAGAATCTACAACTCTAACTGAAAAGGAGGGAGAAATCTATTGTAAAGGTGAGAAAAGAAGCAAAGACCATTTGTTTATGGTTCCAGGTAATGTCTTACAGGGACAGACAGTCAATATAAGAAACTGACATAAGAAACTTTCAGGCTCATGTTAACATGGAAGGGCTCTGTAAGGCATAGGAATAGAGTAAAAAAATTAAATAGGTATTACTGAGGCTGCTGCTGTAGTTGATACCTGCATCAAGCAAAACATCACATACTGAGAAATGCAGCAGTAGCCTGTGCCCTGTGCCTGATCAGAGTAAGGACACAAGCCAGCAAGCATCCTGCTATGCCTTCTTGCATGGTTTTGGATATAAACTTCATCTACACAGTGGTTTGATGACAACAAATGCCTTAACAGATACCAAGCCACAGAACGGACCTGTGACTTGCTCTCACAGAGTGGGTTGGGAGCTACACGGACTGAACAGTCCTGGCTACTGAGTTCAGTCCTGGCAGTTACGCAGCTTAGCAAAATGTTTGTAAGCGTTGCTTCCCAGGGGGATATTCTGCTGACTAAGGAGAAGCGGCTGAGAGGCTTAGCCTCGACAGTGCTCTTAATTAATGTGCCAGAAGACTCAGCTACTGCGTGTTCATCTTTCTCACAGGTTGTTACGCAAAGAACTTCGGCCCCAAGGGATTTGGGTACGGCCAGGGAGCAGGTGCCCTTGTTCATGCCCAGTGAGGGGGCTAAAAACGCCTTTCAGCTCTGCTGAGATCCTACTAGAAGGAACAAGAGAGTTTCCTAAACGTTACTAACTACTGTGAAACAGATACTAGTTACTGTAGTGTACCTTCAGCCGATGATTTGAAAAACAAACACACACAAACTGCTTTTTTCCTTGCTTTGTGTATCACACTGTAACACTTTTAATACTGAGTATCAATTCAATAAAGCTTTGCTTGTTGATATACCCTAAATCCAAGTGTTGCCTACTTTGTCAGCAGTGAGGGGGGTGTTGCTGGGGTACTTCAGGGGTGGGAAAATGAGGCTTACAGACTTGACGCAGAGCTTTGCTGAAAGCTGGACATACACAGTCATGGCCTTCAGAGCTGAATCACTCTCCTCCAGTTACCATACCATCATATATGTGCGTGGAAGGTAGCGAGCTTGTACAGCAGCAGAGAAGTAGTAAATCTTAATTAATCTACTGGTCTGTTCACAGCTCTGTAAGTGATAGATAAGGGGTAGCTGTGCCTAAATGACTGCCTGTCTGCCACAGACTCTCTAGTAAATGAAAACCAAACCCATTTTCACTGTAATATTTTGGGAGGCTGCGCATGCTTTGATATTGAGGTGCTGTTATGCACGGGAATAGTCCACTGAGACAGCTGCAGATTAAGAAGTTAGGCTAAAAAGAAAAAAAAAAAGAATTTTGAAACTCTTGTCTGGTTTGGGAAGCAGGCTGATACTTTTTTGGGATAAAAGAACCCTTCACAACACTGAACTTACGGAAACACATTCAAGATTGGGAATGCTGCAACAAAACCTTAAGCAAGTGTGTCAGCACGGTCTAAAGCATTTTCAAGCAACATCCATGACCATGGTCTGAGGCAGGGAAGCAGTTAAAGCCAAAAGCCTAATTAGAAAAATATGTACTACTGAAAATAATACACAAAGAGCATTTTGTACAGGTCCTAAAGGAACCATGCGGATAGGAGGAAAAACAAGCCAGCTCAAAATGTGACCCAAGAGTTTGTCCAGTTCACAGAGCAGGAAAGATTAGAGCTGAAAAAGACAACAGTAACTCTGAAGCAGCACATTTCAGGTGGGAGTGAGGCAGCAAGCAACAGCACAGCCTAGAAAACCTGGGGAAAAACTCTCAGTCCTGCTACTCCTACCACAGACATTGCTTTCATAGCAAAAAAGTCTGATTTTACTAAAGGCAGCTAATGGGAGGTGCAAGGCACTGAACTCTAGTCAAGACATCATGAGGGTGCACAGAGGGCTGGCTTCTTTCCAAAAAAAACCAAACCCAGGAACCAGCTTTCAAATCATCAGGACTCCCAAGCACAGCAATTCCTCTGATGGAGCACTGCAAATCTTGGATGGAGATCCTCAGCACAGAAGGTCAAAAGTCTTTTTTTTTTTGAAAGACAGTACCTTCCCTGGTCTTTACCTGACAAGCCAAAGGGTGTCAGCCTGGACACAGCCTCACCAGGAACATTGCTTGGGGAAGCGGAGAACACCACCACCAATTTTCAATGTCAACACTAAACCAACACTCAGTAGAAAACACTTTTTTCTTCCCTTTGGCTGTGCTCCTAAGTCCCAGCCTTATACTTTAATACATATGGTGGGTTATAAATATTCTGATTAAATTACAACTTGGACTGTTACCTTGTTTCCACTCAGATGCTAACCTTTAGCATGGACCAGAAGAGTCAAGGTAGTCTGCTCCTGCAAGTGCCACCCAGAAGCACACACCTTGGTGACACATCCTAGCCCTATGTAGATGTCTGGCTGACTCTTAGAATACCTCATATGCCACTATATAAGGCCCCATGAAACGCTCCCTAGATGGAATTCTCCCCTAAGAAATGTCACCTTGCCAGCACGCTTTGCTCAAAAGACAGGAATAGTTAATTAGTGAATGCTAACTTCAATTAGTAGTGCAAATGCGTAATTTACCAAAACAGCGTAGTAACTCACAGGATTTCATATCTGTACAGATTTGGGTGCATGCCATCTGTAAGACACCTGTGCATCTTTCCAGAAAGGCTTCTGAAACTGGACAGAAACTACACTGTATGAAATCACACCCCAAGTCAATACAAACACTGCATCTAGGAGTCAATATTTATTTGATTAATAACTTACAAAATTTAACAGATTTAATTTATGTAAGGAGAGCTAGTTTATTAAACATTTTACAGATTTTTTTTTGTTCACAATGTAATACACATCAAGATCTCGACAGTATTAAAATAATACTTGGCACAGATATAAATAATATACAAAAAAATCCACAGCTTAAAATGCAGTGATGTTGTTTTACACATTAATTGAAAAAAAAATCTGGTGGACATCAAAGAATACAAAAACCTTCAAAGAAACAGCACATGTTTAGGGCCAAGACAAAATTCCTATTTATTCTACCTATGTCAGATTAAGTTGGTCTGATCTGCTGTTGGTCTGGATCAGCTTAAGTTTCANTCATTGGTGATTAAAACAAACCTTACTGTAAAGCTTTCATGCTTTTTTTCTGAGTAGAAAAAATATGAATAACTGAAGTCAATTGTTTTCACAGAAATAGAGCATGTTTTTGTTAGGATTACAAATTTTGTCTGACAACAGTAGACAAAGCTTCTTGCCAAGCCTATACCCAAACCTCTCCTCTTAAAAGTGTCCAAGACAACATTGATTTTTCCAGTATTAAACATTCAAGGACTCTAATGCTGCACTTCTGTAAATCCTGATATCTGGTACTTGCAAACTAGTGTGTGTCTTGAGATCAATGAACAACTACCGAAAAAATGTTTACTTGCAAATACTGAACACCAACTATTTACAGTTTCACTGCTCCTCTTACTAAGGCAAGGGCCGGGAATACCACTAGATTGCTTTATTACCTGTAATCTGCGTATTACAGAAAACGCTAATTTTGCCAAGCATCAAACATGCAGTGAATTTGCAGGGCATAATGCCTATTAACAGCAATATTTAACATCACTAAAAGCTCATTAGATATCTTCCTACACTTTTTTGGTTGAATAAAATGAAAATGAGCAGCTTTAAATACACTAAACACACACTCACAGAGAGAAAACTATTTGATAAATTATTTATATACAGATACACATTCTTTACACTGGTCTCAGACATCTGCTTTCAGGTCCCTCCCCAAACTCCCCTCACAGGTTCCTCGAACCACTGGGTTGCTACAGCACTTAGAAGAGAACTAACCTGATTCTCAGTCTCTCTGTAAACAATAGTTAAGGAAGCAGTGAACAATTCACTATGAGTATATGAAAACACCGTAACAAAAATCAGTGCATCACATTCAAGAACAGCCCCTTTGGAATGCAATTTCAGATCATTCCTTACCTTCCAAACACATCTGTAGCATGAGAAAAAAAAATCTTTGGGGGGAT
>VYZQ01002206.1:0-30190 GCA_013400655.1 Mystacornis crossleyi
TAACATCCAATCTAAACCTCTCTTCTACTATGATCCATCTCCTCTGGGTAATGCCATGTATAAGAAGAAGGAGCTAATGAGAAATATTGAAGATTTTAGGGCAGTTTTGACAAGAAAGGATCACAAGTGCAGCTGAAAGCTTGCTTTTTAACATTAAAAAAATCACCTTGGACTCTTGAGATTTTTAGTGTCTTCTCCTTTCTAAAGGCATTTTATTCTGAAAAGCTGAACACACTCCCATTAGCAATATGTTCAACCAAGAGCATCTGGGGAAATATATTTGTTGTATTAAAAAACCTACATAAATATTCCCACATTTGCTGTGTGGGATAACACATAGCAGCTGTGCTGTAAAACCTCATGGTTTGCAGAACACAGTCCATCAGAAGAGATGTGTTTTGGTTCATCTGAGAGAGAGATGACTATAAATCACCAGGTGGTAATAGGAGTTTTCAGGAAAAGCTCTGCTCAGCAGCACAGGAATGAAGGCACAGAGGAGAGTTCGGTGGGAGGGAAACTTCTCTGCTCACCTATCACTCCTTCCCTGTGTCCCTACAGCCATATGCTCCCGATTTTAATTTCCTGTCCCAGGCAGGACAGCTTCCCTCTGTCTTCCTTTAATCTGCCTTAAATGCCTTTGCCTCATTTAACCCACCTTTGCCTCAAACAGAAGAGCTCCCCATCTCTTTCTTACCAACCATTTCCCTAAGCAGGCTGCCGAGACACTTTATTTACTGGCATCCTGTTTGAGGGCTGCCTGTCTGTTAATTGGTGTGATCTCATATCGCTGAAAGTCCTTGCTGCTTTTCTGCTGGGGACATGAAATGCTCATCATGGGTGAGAATTAAAGTCTCAGTATTATAAAATGAGTCCCTAATGGAGGTTCAGACCTTGGAGACTGTGAGAAGCACAAGTGGTTAGTGTGTGACACTGGATCTGACTGTGTGCCTGTTTTGTATTAATGGAGGTGGGAAGCTGCTAAGAGAGTTGTGATTATTTCCCAGCTCAGCAAATGTAGGTACCTGGGATAATTCAGCTGCTCTGAAAATCCCCAAAATTGCTGGAAAATTAAGTTTTCTTGCAGATATCTGGTGATTTCTTCAGCTTTTATTTGGCATAAATAGGCAAAGTCGTTTTAAAATATTTTTTCCCTCCAGGTTGAAGCCTAGAATCACAGAATTATTTGGGTAGGAAGGGACTTTAAAAACCATCTAGTTCTAACCTCTCTGCCATGGGTAGTGACAGCTTTCACTAAAACAGGTTGCTGTTAGCCCCATCCAGCCTGACCTTGTCTATCTTATCAGTTCAATGGCATTTTGCCTTGCAGAATGTTTCATTTGCTCGTTTCTTAGAAAAGCTTGTTTCTGAAAAAAATACTCTGATGTCCAGTCTGTCTGGTATTCTATCCATGACAAAGAGCCAAATTTTGGCCCCGGAATCCTGAAATTTTAGTGTTTTTAAGATAGAGCATTGAGGTTTGGCAATTTAAAAGTGCCAGTCTCCTGCAGTAACAGTACTAAGATTCATTTGATGTCTGATTTGAAGTACTGAAATTTAATTAAAACAGAGAATGGGTAAAAGGATTGTACTGTCCTAATTGCTCTTATTTCTGTCCATTTTATTTAAGAATATTGTTGTGTTTAAGGCATACTTTTGGGAAGTTATACTCTGGTTGTGGCAAATCCAAAGGAATAATCTCAGAGATTGTATGGAAATACAGTATTTCACAAATACTTGCAGGCAAGGCCCTGCATGGTGCAGCAATGAGGTACTAGAGACACTGGAAATAAATGAATGCAAAAGGATACGGTATAACAAATCCTTTCATCCTGCTTCTTGCTTGCATTCTGGACCCAAAGAAGATTTCTGTGAGTCTGATGAGTTGCAGGGGGTTTTGTATCCTCTGTTACTTGGAAGTGGCATTGCAGGATGATGTCTGCAGAGGTCATCTATGCATCTACAATTTTGAGCCTGGCATCAAGGTGGGTCCCTTGCTGAGGAACACAAAGCAAAGCTGCATCTGTCTGTATGTCAAACTCCTCTAGGAGTAGAAAAAGAAAGAAGCAGTTTAAAGGTACTGTGATTCCAAAGCTTTCATGTGAGAAGAGTCACTTGAGACTGGTAAAGTTTGCAGCCAAGTGTATGATACCCGCTGGAGTGTGAAAAGCCTGGAATTAGAAAAGATAATTACTCACCAAGCAGCACCCACAGCTAAGGGAAGGTTCCTGCAGTGCCATGCAGTGATGACCTCCAACAGAGCCAGTGGGGAAACAAAACCCTTGCCTTCTGTCCTCATCATCTGGTGGAAAGAATGCTTCCTTTCCCCAGGTGGGTGAAAGGGGCAAGGATGGGAAGTTCACCTTTTAGTTCTCTTACCAGACATCAGAGATACACTGACATGGCCTCTATCCTTTGGATCATTCAAGAAGAGCCAAGAGAAGAGAACTATTATTTTCACTTCTTCCTCAGGCCTTATATTTAGAAGTAGACTGTGAAAAATAGAACCAGGTTTTTAAGCTCTTTATCCCATCTGGTTTTGGGATACAAGATTATACAGACATGATGTATTGTATATTTCATTAGGGAAAAACAGAAAACTCTTGGAAAGACCAAGATTGCAATATATAAAGATTGTAGGATTTTTCTCATAGACAACTCTTGTTGCACTTTTACTGTTATCATTTTTAAATAGAAAGTGCTCAACAATTTGGTGACCTCTTTTGTATAGTGTTACGAAGCTTAGGACATGGTTAGCATTCTGGCTTGTGCACACAACCTAGTTAGTGAAGGGAAGTTAATCTAGACTAGACTGCAAGCATCCTTGCATTAATCTGCATTGAAGGTAATAGAAATGTCTGGTGAGTCTGATTATCCGACCCCCCGAGGTCATCAGCACAATTCTTTTGTGTATTCAGTGTTAGGCCCTGGGCAGGGGGGAGGGCAGCAACATGCAGTAAAAGAACAGCCAGATCGTCCACACCTAGAAGTTTACAGTCTGAAGAGGTTACCATCTCCCTCAGATCCATATTTCCTTCTCTAATTCTCATTGTATTAAATGTGCTTCCAAGCTGGAAAACACTCATGTCTTATGGAGCTGCAGCCCAGCTATGCTTGAGAATCCTGCATGTTGCTGCAGGTCTGGACCTGCTCGGGTGTCCACTTCTGGGAGTGGGTGTTGTCTGGAATGGCCACAACAGGAATAAACTCTTTTTCTGAGGAATATTTTTCTCTACCGCATGGAACAAAATCTTCGTTTGGTAATTAACATGTGTGAAAACACATCACAGAAAATAGATCAGCTTCCTCTCAGGTCTGAACAGAAGCCATCAACACTGCTAGTGTTAGTGTTTAGTTAGTGTTTCTGCAGTTGTGAATGTGCCCAGGTTGTGCACAAGTATCTCTAGATTTAGTCATCACAAACCTATCTTTTTGCTGCCTCCATGAATAATGGTTTTGTATCTCACAAAATATATTCTATATTCACAGGTGGAAAGAGAAAAAGAACAGAACAACATTATTTATTTTGTTCCCTGCCTCCAAACCTTATCAGAGAAAACAACTATTTACAACAAAATAAGCTAGTAAAAAACCAAGGGACAATAAGGAAAAAAATGTTTTTCTTCCAATTCACAATTCAGTCCTAGTGTAGGCAGAAAGAATCGACATGCTGTAAGCATTGTGTAACTGCTATGGATAAGCTGAGGCTCTTAGTTTAAATCTTCACTGATCTCAGAGCAAAACTATATCCAGACCCGGCTATTAAAGATGGGCATTTTCTTCCAGTTCAGGTTAGACATTCATGCATTCTAATCATCAAGGACTTTGTGCATATCTCAGGAAAGGGAGTGGATTTGCTATTAGCTATTCTACTGCTAGTGCTCATTGATGTGTACGGCTTCATTTGCAGATGTACGACAGCTTTATCTCAGTTTCACTTAGGGATAAGCTGTCTCTCAATTCTTGTGGTAAACACAAAGAGTTACCACAACAGAGCTGATGTGTTACAAATCAATGTATTACTTTACGCAGTGGTTTCTTATTCTTGTGCTCCTAACCAAAATTATATTCCGGCCATCTGTCATGTGTGCTTTCCCCTTTCCCTGACAAGGGACTTCACCTTCTGCAAAGACACCATCATTTAATGACATATTCTAACGATATAAATTTTCTTTTCTAATAATGAGCTTTGCTTTTTGTGCGTTTACATGGTGCATCTCCCTCTGGAGTTAAGGTGATTTATACGTTGCCATAAAAGGGGGAGACTCTGGATCTGTTCTTTCTGAGAGCCAGCACCAGAGCAGCACTGATGCTGCTACTTGTGCTAGGCTTGTTAAGTGAACAAATACAGTTGTTCCATTTCTGATGCTGCCAGTTAGAGACATTCTACAAGTTGAAAACTCACAGAAATGCCAAAAGAAAAAAAATACTGGGAATTTAGGTGCAGCCATTGGTCAGTCAGATGATATTAGAGATTGGAAGAAAAAAATCTTAGCTGTAACCCCTTTGTCACCAAATGAAGAATGCATTGAATTATTCTTTCAGATTTCAAAGTTAAAAAAAAATTGGGAAATATGTTTGTTTTAGGAGAAAATATGTCATAATTATAGCAAGTTATAAACAATAGCCTATTGAAATAAAACATGAAGTAATTTGCAGTGATAAAGTAGAAGAAAAAATGTAGTGAACTAATCATTTAAGGAGAAAATGAGAATTTTGATATAAGACTATGTAAAGCATAGTTCTATATGATGTGTGTTTAATGTGTTTAATTGTGGAGGCAATATCTCTTTTAATATCTGAGAATAAACTGTTAGCTCATGAAGAACAATGAATAATGAAGCAAAAATTCCAAAACAGCTTAAAACTTATGTCTCTCATTCTTTGCATTATGTATTCTTTTGAGGCAGGCCAGGAAATAAGAGATCTGTTTCAGAGAAGAAATTTAAACATAAAAAAAGGAGTGAGAGGGTTAAACAGTGAAAACCTTAGGAGCGATAGAGCATCACAGAAGGGAGACTGGGGAGTAGCTGCAAGTATTTTTTGAGGAGTGATGCTGAACTTGGAAACATGAAGCTAATCCATCTGGAGAAAAAAATTAGCTGACACACATGTATGAAATGGGAAGGAAAAATCTCTGGACAAGTACTGCTAAAAGCAAAGAGGATGTAGATGCATTTGCAATGCAATATCATTTAGAAAGAAAAAGCTGGCAGGGCACACAGCTGGGTGGAGGGGAGCGGGGGGATGTGAGGACATAGATCAACTGCTAAAAAGCAGCAGTATCCTTTGCACATGACCCTACTGCTCCAGGCCTTGCTGGATACACATGGTTAGAATGACTCCAGAGGTAAGTGGGACTGATTTGTCGTAAATGTTTTAAAATAAGAAAAATAATTCACTTTGAATAAAACCAGAACTCAACAGAAGTATCAAGTAACAAGTAATTGACAGGTGAAATCAGCAATGGAAAGTGCTGATTATTATTTTATATTAACCAACCAAATATTTTTCTAGTGATGAGCAGAATAAATATTCTGAGAATGTGACGTGTTTGAAGGGAGAAAAGTAAGTAAATCCCTGTGTGGGACATGGAAAAAGAGAAAAGTAATAATAAAGAAACTGAATTGAAAAACCAGTTGTTTAAAGCTCTGCTTCAGTAAGAATCTCTGTCTGAAAGGTGTTGAATGCTCAGGTTTTAAAAACTAAAGCACTAATTGGTGTCATAGAACTCTTTGACCAGATACTGCTTTGAATTTTTTCCTTATAGCTAGTTTAAACCTGCCCTCTTTAAGTTTAAAGCCATTGCCCCTTTCCCTGTAAAAAGTACCTCTCCAGGTTTCTTGTAAACCCCTTTAGGGGGCAAAAACTAACACACATTTGTCAGAAAAGCTCAATGGCATGTTCTATTTTCATAGTATTTCAGAGTTGCATTTGTGGTAGGGCAATCAAATGTAGCCCCATGGAAACAGCTTTATCTCCCCTTTTTGGAAAGGTCCTATGCACCTCCTGGGGACAGTGACAATGGGATCAGAGATGAGGAGGGCGAGCAGGGCTGCCCCACCGGCAGAGCCGAGCCAGCAAAAGGATAGGGGCTGCCTTTCTCTTAGTTGCAAATGAAGCCCTAAGAGAAAAAGAAGTAGGAGGGTTCCACCTGCCGGCCAGACGATTAAACTGTTTGCTTCTGAAAAAGGAATGGGGAGGGTTTCCATCTGCCATTCTGTGTATTTGCCTGTGCGAGGCAGAGGGAGACCAGCAGCACAGGTCTGACTGTTTTGCTGTCCATACCCATCAGCAGTCAGAGCTGCATGCAAAGGGGATTTCATCAGTGTAATGTTTTTTCTTGCAGTGATTTTCTCTCGAGGTTAAATAGATTAGTATCAGAGGTCCCCGCATTTCCTAATTAGCTACAAACCTAAAAGCAATCAGCTCAGGTCTATTTATATGCAAATTCCACTGTCCTGTCTATTCTACTGGTGGTTGCTGAAATAAATAATGAAGCTCTTAAGCAGTCATTTTCCTTATGACTAACAGGGGCTGAGAGTTGCAGGTCATGATGTTCATTACCTAACAGGAGTACTTTTTCTTGTGAGTCAGAGCTAACCTGATGCCCCAGAATGGAGAAATGAGACACAGTGTTTATTAGTCAAGTGTCTCAAGTCCCAGAAACTTGTCACTTTTAGAAGCTGAAATTTGAAACACAGGAAATAAATTACTGATTTGCTGTCACCTTTCAAGCACTACCCAAGGTACCAATATAGCTGGTTGAATTTTTTGCAGGTCCCACCTGATTTGACTCATGACCTTGTCAACTGACACATTTTGGAAATCCAAGGAGCAACATTTTGCACCTTTGTGATTTTTATTTCAAGTTGTCTTTAGACATCCTGGGGCAGGTGCTCTTTTGAGATGTTTCAGGCCCTGCTGCAACCACGTGCAGGAATTTGCCTCATACTGGGCTTCTGGAAGAAAGAGGAGCTGAGGACTTATCTATATAAAACCATATATATATATTATGTGAACATAATATATGTAACGTAGTATTGCAGTTAGTAACATTATTTCCATTGATTTTTCACACAGTTTTTCGTCACCTGTGGGATGTTGAATAGAATGTAAGGTAGAATGCATCTGAAAACTTTGTACAAATTGATAGAAAGCAATTGATTTCCTTTTTCTCTCTAAAATGTACATTCTTACAGTACACTCTGCAGCAGAGCAAACCAGTAACACCAATTAGCGAGCATGTTTTGAAAAAAATCTAGTGCATGTCAGAAATACATAAAGCAAAGACAGACAGTAAAAGAAAAAAGAAAAACTTTGCTAATATAGGCAATTGAGTCTTCTGCTTCTATAATTCCATAGCAGTACCAGAAGAAAAAGCCAGAGATGTGTGGAATGCAAATCTCCAGAAGTCAAGGATGTTTGCAGTTATTGTGTGTAAACACTATCTAATTTTGTGGGGGAACTGATTAGAAGCACCACTCGTCCTTGAAAGAGCCAGATAATACATTTTAGAATCAATCTGTAGATGAATAAATGTACAATTAAAAATGCTCAACAAATCCCCAGGATTAAATGGATTCTTGTTACAGGTTAACCATGATGTAACGGCAGCATTTGTCTTCTCTCATTACCCTCCTGGGACTCACTTTCTCTCCTGCTATATGTTAATCGCATATTTGATGGGAGAGAGAGATACCACCTTGTGGAACTGGTTAAGTGTTCCCTCTTGATTTCAAATTATTGTCTTAGAAAAATACTGCCCTTCTGTAGGATGTAAAGATAAAAACAGATTTCCTCTGTAGGCCTGTGGAAATGTGACTGATGGGCATGCTCCTTAGAGTGAACAAAGAGCAACTCAGGGTGCGAAGGAAGGACCAGTCCAAAATGGAGGTCGGGACCTCGTAGCAGCTGGGGAGTTTGCAAGTTGGGTTCTTACCTTCCTGCTTCAGCAGGGACAACCCACTGAATGTGAGGAGTCAGGTTCTGCTTCTGTCTTTGCAGTCAGAAAAGAGTATGGACCTCAAGATATAATGAGTGCAAGATGGAAAATGTATCATATGCTGTACTTGCTGGTCAGTTATGAAGCTTTAAATTAATTTTGAGGTAATCTTGGCTTTAAACCAGTAGGACCACACTAATCTGTCTTAGGGTGCTGCATGGCCATGTACATATACTGCCTGCCTTTCAAAGAGAAGGCATATGACACATAACATGAATCACTATTTTTGACATGCTGTTGCACTGTAAGATCATGTCAGGAGGATGTAAATAATTACACTGGCTGCTGGTCTCCATACTGCTACTTTCTATAACACAAAATTAATTGTGACACAGCTGACAGAGAGACCAGATCCAAACATTCTCCAACATAGTCTTTTAAGCAGAATAATCATATCCCAATTACTAGTCAGATTTAACACAGGAATAACAACAGCTACCTAGATGCTGTCATCAAAATTTATTAATTCATTTATCTTGCTTACATTTTGTTCATAGAAATAATTATGGATTGATTTTTCTTTTTCAAACACCTGGAGCTTTGCAATCATCAGGAAAGGCTTAGTCACCCCTCCTTCTCTGAGCTGAAAGAAAAGAATACGAGAAGAACAACAGAGCAGAATCCATATACGAAATTTTGTATGCTGTGCAGATCTTGTGCTTGGTTTTAATTTGGATTTTTTTTTTTTGTCAGTTAGTTTGTTTTTGGAGGAAGGATATGGTAGTATGTGCAATAAGGCTAAAGAATTAAAAAAACCCAGCTGTGGTTGGTGGATGAATGCCTGAAGATGCAGCAAAGTGAGACATGAGGCAGCAGCAGCCGCCCCTCCCAGGCACTGCTGCTTCGCTAGAGGGAGATAGAGCAGCAGCTTAAAGTTTTGTTTCATCTGGTTTTAGCCCCTGGAAATGTTTTTTCTGTGAGAAGGCTTCATGTTAATTTGCCTTCTAAATCCTCCCCTTCCCTTTCGCAAGCGCCCATGGCTGATAAAAGAGACCCAGCAAAGGCTCTTGCAGAAACGTTTGAGATTCAAAATATACAAAGTGCAGTACCACCACCTATAGTATATGGATCCTTGTAGTATGCTGGCATCGGGCCATATTCTAGGATAATTTCTCCCTTATTCCTGCTAGGGAATGGATGACTGGGCATTTGTACTGTGTTTGTGAAAGGAGAAAGTTTCTCTTCAGTCCAGGCAGGGAGCTGGCATCTGCAGTTTGCCTTTCTTTGTGTTGTTTTGCCAATGCCATCAATCTACATCCCCCTTGAAAAGAGCGAAAGGCAATCTGAGAATAGTGGAGTAGCTACCTTAAATCAAAATAAACCCACCATGACAGATCAAGCTTGCAACACAGACCTCACTTGTTCCAGCCCCAGGGTAGCAATCACCTCTTTAGACTGCCCTGTCCAAAGTGGCCTGGGCAAAGAAGGGCAAGTGGATTTGTGGAAGGGGGTCCTGGTTTCTGAGTAACACCTCTGAAATCATGGAGGTGTCCAGTACAGATGGCCAAGACAAGTCAGAGAATATGCTGAGCATAGAATATGTTGAATTAGAAGAAACCTACAAGGATCATCAAATCCAATTCCTGGCCCTGCGCTGGACACTCCAAGAGTACCATCATGTGCCTGAAAGCATTGTCCAAATGTTTCTTGAACTGTCAGTCTTGGTGCTGTGACCACTTCCTTACGGAGCCTCTTCCAGTGCTTGACCATGCTCTGAGTGAAGAACCTTTTCCTGATATCCAACCTACACCTTCCCTGACACAGCTTCATGTCACTGTCTTGGGTCCTGTCACTGGTCACCATAGAGGAGAGATCAGTGCCTTCCCCTCTACTTCCCCTTGCGAGGAAGCTGTAACTACAATGAGGTCTCCCCTCAGTCTCCTCCAAGCTGAACAAGCCAAGTAACCTCAGGCTCTACTTACATGGCTTCCCCTCAAGACCCTTCACCATTTTGTGTGCCTCCTTTGGGTGCTCTCTAATAGCTTTACATCCTTCTTGAACTGGGGCACCCAAAACTGCACACAGGACTTGAGGTGAGGCTGCCCCAGTCCAGAGCAGAGAGGGACAGTCACTTCCCTGGAAGCCATGCCTGATGCACCCCAGGACATGGTTGGCCCCTTTAGGTGTAGAGATGGAAGATCTATTCCACTGTGCATGGACCCTGCTGGAGAGTGCTGTGGGCAAGTCTGGGCCTTTCAAGGGAAAGAGAAATAGTCCTGGGATGTACCTGTGGGAAAGAGGTCAGGAGAGGGGGAAGTAAGGGAGGAGAAGGGAAAAATGAGGGGGTGCAGAGTTCTCTCTGAGGGAGGGGGTAAATGAGGTGTTAGAACTGACCTACAAGGAAAATAAGCAATCAGGTGTGTTACTGCAGCCAGGAGCAGCAAGAGATTTCTTTTTTCTTTTTTTTTTTTCTTTTTAAATTACAGGATAATCAGTATTTTATTCCATTTCAAAATGGAAAACTGTTCCTTTTGCATAAAAAATGTACATTCCATAAAATATAGATCAGCAGCAGGCCCCTCTGGTGAACACTGAGTTACAGTCCTACCAATTTGAACTAAATTATTTGTGTTGGTTTTACGATCTGAAATGCAAAGTCTTGTGTTCCAGTGCTTTTTTCCAATGATTTTAAGCAATTTTTAATAATATTTTCAGCTTTTTAATGTCCGAACAAAGCCATATATTCAGGAATCAGGAGAGGAAAAAGTGAAAGTAAACCAGAAGAGCACTACTTACAGTGGAAAATAATAATTAAAAAGTTGCAAAGCACTCCTGTGTAGGGGAATGTGGAGAGGGAAGCAGGACCGAGTAATGGAACCTCAGCATATAATCTCTCCAAAATTTAAGTACTTCATATTGAATAATTTGACTTAAATCTGAACCTACATTTATAATCACAAGTCAGCTCTGGAATATGAAGGGCCTTTCTCCTTGCACAGTGCAGAAAATTTTGCCTAAGGATTGCATTTTCAAACCCAGTTTCAGTGCAGCACAATCTTGTATTGAAACTCAACTACTCACACGTGACATCTAGCATTAATTGCAGCTATGAACATCAGAAGAGCATGTAGAAATGAATATTTTATCACTAAACAACAGAATCAAGCCCAACTTTGCCTTCATTTCAGATTTGAAATTAAGACACTTTTCCTATGTATTTGCTCAAAACCAAAACTAATAAAGCTCTGGGGCTGTCCTGAGTTGAAAAAAGAAAGTTAGAGAGGGACTTTTTACAAGGGTATGTAATGGTAGGACAAAGGGGAATGGTTTTAAACTGAAGGAGGGCAGATTTGGATTCAATATTAGGAAGAAATTCTTTACTGTGAGGGTGGTGCGACACTGGAAGAGGTTGCCCAGAGAAGTTGTGGATGCTCCATCCCTGGAAGCATTCAAGGCCAGGTTGGATGGAGCTCTGAGCAACTTGGTCTTGTGAAGACTGTCCCTGCCCATGGCAGGAGAGTTTGAACTAAATGACCTTCATGGTCCTTTCCAACCCAAACCATTCTATGATTCTACGACACCTTAGAAGTTAGGCATGATACTTGCCATATAGAAAGAGTAATTTGTACATATTTTTCAGAGTATTACCCCAAAACCTCCCTGAGCATCTATCAACTTATTTTGATATGTCTTGAAAATTACCTCATTCCTCTGGGTGCTGCATTGCTACATGCTCTATAGGTTCCTTCCACACATATTCACAAATATTGTAGTGCAAATATATATATTACATAGAATTATTCAGATGTAAATGCATTACTCCTAAGGCCTGAGCTGTGTCTTGCTGAACATCCCTTCTTTAGCTGAAAATTGTTGAAATGACTTTGAACTTTAGAGCTGGTCACCAGTGCCTGATGGAGCTCCCTCTGAAGTCAGTGTGGGTGACTCTATTGATTTCAGGGAGAGATAGTTTTGCTCTTCAGAGTAAATTTTGCTGACAGATCCCTGTGATTAAGGACAGCAAAATCTCTTTGAGGCTCTTCACCCTGAATGTCACAGGTATCTAAGAACAAACCTGTTTAATAATTTTGTTGTAAATTGTAAGTCAAATAATTATTATGTGGCCTCCAACACAATTAAACCCTTTTTTCCAAAATTTGAGCCACTGACTGTGATCATTAGAGTTTTATAAACATAATACTCTTATACCGGTTTTTATAAACAATAAAATTTCAATAGGCAAAATTGATAGTCTAATTATGTGTGATTAATACACTAGACTAATTATGGTTTAAATTTTGCCCCATTCACAGAGATATATAAATTCTCTCTCTTAATGTAACACCTTTTACATAGTATTCCTAATTGTTGCTGTGCAGACTTCTGTTACTGTCTCTTTGAAATGCGTCTCATTCACACATTTAATCTCTTTTTCAAGGTTTTAACACTTGGCTGTGTATACATTCACAGCTGTGAAAAATTTCACCCCTAAGTCTCAGAGCCTTTTTTCCCTCCAGTGTTTCGTAGAAGGCTATATGGTTGTTCTTAATTTGAAGGAGTGTAGAAGAAGGAACCTATGGAATCCAGATATTTACCCATATACCTGCAATCCACAGCAGGCACCTAGGTGATTTCCGCTGGGAGGTATTCCAAGAGAAGACACAGAGACAGAGATTCCAAGTGGTTGCTCCCTGCCAGCACACTCAAATTTACTAGGACTGAACAGGTTTGGTATTTCTGAAGATGGGGGAGGGAACATTTTACCATTTTTCCTACTTTTCTACTGGGGAAAAAGAGCCACTGCACATCAGCAGCATGTGAATGGATGAGACACAGGATAAAAAGTTTGTAATGGCCAGTCTATGAATCCTCTTCCTGTGATGGCTGGGAAGATATGTAATTGGTACATCACTGGGACTGAAAATTCTCCTTACTCTCCGTAAGCATTTATAAGGGGTAGCAAGCTCAGTAAGAGCAGCCACAGGCCTTTTGCTAACTCTGCTTTACCCTGCCAGGCCCATGCCCTGTCCTGCCAGGCTTGTCACCATCTGGCTGTGGGAGTCTGCTGTGTGAAACAGAGCCTGGCACCAGGAGTCCTTGTGTCTGACATGGGATTTAATTGTGGAATAACAGCTAAGGACTTGAAAGTCGGGGCACGGGTTGTACATGGAGGGTGCACAGCTACGAACAGCTCCATGACAGACAGTTACTGGCTGTTGGAGAAAGGCAGCCTTGGGGGCTGAGAAGAAATTGCTGTACATTAAAGTATGTAAAAATAACAAAGAGAAACAATGGCAAGGCATGGAAACATCCAGGCTGATCAGCCAGGTGCCATCTCTGCCACAGCCTGGAAAAATAACACCCTTCAGTGTCACCCTGTGCTTTGCCTGGAGTGAAGACCTAACCATCCAGAAATATAAGTGTCTTGCAAAAGCCCCAGATCTTGTATTTGGGGAGAAGAGTGGGATCACCATCTGCTCTTTGTATGTGTCACTGAACTCGGCAGGAACCACCTGCTACAGAGCAAGTAGGTAGAGAGGTTTGAGGATCTGCCCAAATTATATATATACAGGATTAACATAAAATAATTACAGATCTAGAGGCAGACTCAGGACTTTGCTATGGCTGCTTAAGTCCTTATATGAGACTAACTGGTAGGTGCATGACAATCTATTCAAATTAAATTCCCTGTTTATAATACACATACAAATTGTCCTGTCAAGATTTTAGTGGTAGAAAATCAAGACTGAGGTATGAGCAAATTTGGAAAAAGTGAAATTTATGATTGAAAAGCAGTTGGGTAAAAAAAGTGGAGGAGAGAACAGCTGTAATCAAAACATCTAAACAGATTTTTAGACAGACAACTGAGTCCAGTATATGCTACTCTTCTATGTATATTCTATTTTTAAGTATATGTATGTATACTTAAAATCCCTTCAAGTTATAAACACTTGATAGAATTGATGTGGATATTCTGTGGAAAAATTAAATGTAGGGTGGGAATCTGGGGCATGCAAAACAGATCCAGGCTAAATAGTCTAAAATCCAGATGTTGAAGGGTCAGGTCCCAGTACATGCCTCCCACAGTGTTGGCCCAAGACTTCACACCTTTAACTTTTTGCTACTTGGGAAGGAAATCAGGCTGGAATGTTATGGGCAGAGGAATCTAGTAATCTACTTAATACCAGAACAGAACAGCTGTGCCCTTTGGTTCAGAGCCTGTCCAGCCTAAGACCTTAGGGAGAGCTATACTCAGCTATACACACATTTATATCCTCAGTTTATTTGGGCTCAGTTTTAAGATGCTTGTCTAAAGAGACGGAGACAGGTCCACAGGGTAGTTCAGAATTAAGCCACACTCTACACCCATCTCCTGCACATCCTTTAACTGCCTCCTGGTTTTGGTGAATAATTTTACCAAACTTTTGGCCTGTCCCAATGCCAACACTTACACAGCACTGACATCCTCCAGTAATTGAGCTATACCCCTCTTGGTGAAGTAAAGCATCAGGGATGTTGGTATAAGGATAAAAATAAGTTGCCCCTGCTGTGAAACCTGAAAGAGGCATCTGCAATAGCAGATACCCTGACAGTGAAGATGTTTGGAGAATCAAAGGTGCATGGGCCAAAATGCACAGCAGCATCTTTAGCACATAAGTGTGTGCTGAAGTCAATGGGAGCAGCAGGAGAGCACCACCTCTAGGAAAAAGAAAAAAAGGAATTGCTCCATATGTTTTGAATTGGAGGCCAGCACACAAAATAGTGGAATGTGAATCTTCCTAAAGCTTAAAGAATACAGAAAGAGGGTTGCTTACTAATTATCTTTTAAATTGGCTAATATGTCACCTGATGAGTATGTGCCTCTGCTGGGCCATCTGGGACTTTAGTAGCTGTATGAGGCATTAGGTTACATTACAAGACACGCAGGAATTCATTATCTGGGGCAATTCTCTTTCAGCAATCAAGCTATTCTCCTTACTTGAAGCCAATGAGTCTACTTTCCCATGAAACCTACTCTGTGTTCACTCCCTAAAATAAGTACTAATTAGCTAAAGATAACAGTCAAATAAACTACTTTAATTGGGAAACGGAAATTGGCAGTTAAACATAAAAGTGTGTATGTAAATATGCTGATTATCTTCAGAGTTTGATAAAACATCTGTTTTCTCTGCAGAATGCAGGTATTTCTTCCCAAACCATGAGAACACTACTATTATCTCTGTGTCTTAATTATATAAATTAAAAAGAAGTCCAAAATAATAAACCTGACCCCTTTTTTTTTCTATCTAAGAGATGCTGGCCTGCACTTAATAAACTCCTTTAAGTACCTGTAGTCAAAAAATGAAAAACATTGTATCCTTCCATTCCTTCTTCATGTTGTGAATGAAAAGTAAAGATTTTCAAAGAACAAATTAAAAAGGGTGAGAAACATTGACAGGAGTTTATTGAAAGTCTTCATATTTTGTTTCTTGCTTTGAACTTTATATTGTACCTCATGCATTTCAAATACTGATGTAGTTCAAACAGAGATTTGTGATCACATTAAGCTGCGAATTTCAGAATTATTCAAGCAAAAAAGGTAAATAATTTTGTGTCAAATTCTTCAGGACAATATATATATCCTTCTGTGATGTCCAAGTTCTGGAATCATTCTCTAATAGAAAAGCATTGCATCAGAACATTTTCAACCTTCACTCTCCAATCTTACAAGGTCATTCACTGGAAAGCAGAGAGGTCATAGAGCAATTATTCTCTCTAGACACCTTGGTTTTATTAGCATGAGTGTGGTTATCACTGAAATGCCTGTCTGCATTCTGTGACAGAATTAACATATTACTGTAGATTACATCTACTTGGATTGATCTTAATCTCATGTGGAGACTGATTTTTGAGGTCTTTTAGCATGCCTTAAATTTTAATTTTCCCAGAATTGTCACAGCTAAACAGGTTTGCAGGACTGAAACTGTTCACAAAGCTAGTGGTCCTGAATTTTTGTGAAAGTTTCATGGGAGCAACACAGAGCCTCTAGGTTTCCTGATGGGGGAAAAAAAGCTTGTATTGTTCAAAATATGAATTCTGTTGAATTGTTTATTTTGAAAGGGGAAATCCAAAGCAAATAGTGAGGCAAATGATGCAAAATTGTGACTGAAGTGTTATCTTAAAACCCTGCTAAAAACTTGTTTGGAAAAATACTGTGGGATATGGCCCTGGAGAGAAGAGAGATCCAGGAGAACTGACTGATTTTCAAGAATCACTTCCTCAGTATCCAAGCATGTTCCATCCTGACACAAAAGAAGTCAGGTAATGGTGGCAAGAGGCCTGCTAGATGAACGAGGAGATCCTGATGGAACTTGGTCATAACCCCAAAATGTACAGAAAGTGGAACCAGGAACAAAAAACCCCAGGAGAGATATAGAGCCACTCTCTAAATGGGATGGGGGCTTTCCCTAGTTATATCAGCTCTGAGCTGGCCATGAGCCCAAACACTGAGGAGGTGGAATGCTCCAAGTGTCCTTGGGTTGAGGTTTGGAAAGCCAAAGCCCATCTGAGGCTGAACATGGCTGCGAAGAGCAACAACAAGGTCTCCTACAAGCACACCATATGTCAGGTTATAGTCAGAGGTTTTTATTTTTGCGTGTTACTAATACAAGGAAGTGGTCAGGACGAATAACATTAAGGAAAGAAGAAACACTTACTTGTCCTTCCTCTTCTCTCCCTTTATTCCCTCTCTTTAGCTTCTTTCCTTTTTATGCTTAACAGCCAAGGCACATGCCTGATTTGGAGGAACATACATTCGTGCCAGCTTTCTCCTAGTCAAAGGCGGCAGCAGACTTTAACCCAGTCTTCCCCCACTCTGAAGTGCCACCTGCCAGCAGAGGCCGTTGTATGGCAGAGCCGCGGCAGGGAGAAGGGCCTTTCCATCAATTCTTTGTGCAAATGTGAGCAGGTGGCAAGGCCTACTGAACACTTAAAATCAATTGCATGGTTCTTAAAGACCTCTGCACGTAGGTCGCTATAAACTTGTACCTTAGGTCAGAGGACCAAATACGTGTGCTCTAATTTGTAATTAAAAATCTGTAGATTAACAGGAAGATTTCTTCTTCCCTAGCAGTGTGCTGACCTCAATCCTCTAGTGTCCTTATTGAATTCATATATGAACTTTTTTTCCAAGTTCCTTTAACCTATCTTTATTTGTCTTATTCCAAAAAATAGCAACCCCACTGCTTATTTAAACACAGGGCAAATATGGCAGCCAGAAGATAGCAAAGAAACAACCACTGGTGCTGGAAATTATGCACTTGTAAATAATAATCATAATAGTAAAAGACACTGTCCCTGGACCAGCTTTCACAGAAGCTGCAGTCCTTGGTCTGCTTATTCACAATTGTCCCTAGAAAAATATCCATTAGAAACTGCAAAGCACTGAATATTAAATGCCTTGAGATATTTATGCTAGAATACCAGTTTTCTAAGCCATTAAAAATACTTGGAAAGCCTCATGCACTGCAGTGTATGTTCTGTATTAAGGAACCACTGCTGGAATGACTACAGCTGTATTTTCAACTGGGTAAACTTTTCCATAGACTTGCACTGTTATCTGGGGTCTGCACTCCTGTTGCCAATTATGGGTTTTATTTTTCTCATTCCAGTGAGGGAAATGTCTTCCCAGTGTCAATGTCACAACAAGAGTTGACTGAAAAGTTCCACAATATGGGATCAAAAAAAGAAAAAATAAAACAAACCAGGAATAGATTAAAAATAAATCTTCTGTTTTTGGGACAGCTGGAGAACTGATAAAAATGATAGCAAGATAATGCTTTATCAGTCTGGGCAGCAATGACTTAGTAAGATACAACAGATATCAATTGTTCACAGCCATTAACAAACTTACTGATCCCTTTTGGTTACTGGAGAAGGTATGAAGAAACATTTGATTGCAGCAGCAGGGCTCCCGCAGTCTGTAGCCTTAATCAGGAGAGAGGCCAACAATATGTTATTGCTAGAACTAATGTGAGTGCAAAATTCTTACTTGCAGAATTAATCAGAGTACCAGCAGATTTATCAACTCCATCTGCTACCTATTCCTATTTCAAACCACAGCACCTTTGCACCAAGACAGTTCCAGCTTTCTGCAGGCAAAGACAACTGCAACAAGAAGAAACTCTCCTTAATGGTGGAGGGCTTGATGAGAGTGCAAACACTCTGAGCATCCTTGCCCAAAGTGTGGTCAGCTCAGACCCCAGAGATAAAAGCCAAGCAGCAGAGTGACTCTGAATCTTAATTGCTATTGCTAGCAAAAGCTCCCCATGCAGCTGTGCCAAAATACATCATCAGCACAATGTGGCAGCCACAGGGTGAAGGGGTGCATATAATTTTAATCATTTTTTAATGGCAGAAATGCTTACTGAAGACAAGGACTTTTAGGCTCTCCTCAGCCTGCGGATGTTTGAACCCTCCTCCCTCATGGGTTCCCACAGGCTTTGGAGCAGGTTGCAAGAGCACAGGGAGGAGCAATCCTTCTGCCGAGGCTGACCAGCTGGGCAGCTGTGAACGCCCCCCTTCCTTGAGTGAAAAACCTCATGAAGAGCTGTCTTTAAGGTCTCAGTTTTACTTGTGCCCAGGATCCCTTAGCATCAGGCTTCATGTATGGACATAGCACAGAGTCTATTAGTGATCTCCTCAGGGCCATGGGCACAGCATGAGCATTCACACTTACATTTTAGAGCAGACAGCCAGAGACGATCACGAAGTACAGAGCTGGCAGGGTAGACCTGCGTGCACCAAGCTGGCAAAAAGATAGTTTGATTTCCTTCATTGTACAGTAGGATGTTTTCGTGTTTTGAAAGTTTGCTTTCCCCCCTGCCCTCCAGTTAAATGCATTTTCCTTCGTGTCTGAATTGATTTTTGGTCCCAGAAAGGTGAAGGGGTCTATTAAGCAGAAGTGTGCTGGCTGCAGGGCAGTGTGTTCTGGGGAACTGCAGGCACAGCATGGCAATTCATTTCTTTGCTACTCTGTTGTTTTGTCATGAAAGCAAAGCCTAATTGAAGATATTCAGTCTTTAATGAATAAAGCTCTCTGTAATTTCCAGCTGTGGCCATGTAATCAGCGTTCATCTGCATGAAAAGGACTTTCTGTGCCCATATTTCATTTTGATGTACATCTGTGCCTGCATTTTGCCCTTCTGATTGGGTTGACAGTTTTCATCTTTATTAGTTCTGCCTTTCACTTCTGTCTTTCTATTTGTGTTAGAAAACAGAAACAAAATCCCAGAAAGCCCCCAACAGATTATATTATCTAATAGTTCATTAGAGTGTTTCTCTGAACTTGATCATTCAAATTAATTAAATCCTGTTTGGTTTTGCTTACTATTTTCCAAATCACTTTGCTGTAATACTTCAGAATTTTTCTATCGTGTTATTTTGGTCACTCTCTCTCCACAGCACCACTGTGCCACTGCAACACACTTTAATTAGTTTCACCACAGTCATCAGCTTTGTGATTATCTCTGCATCTTGAACACCTGGTCCGACTTTAGAAATGACTTGCCATCTGGTCAAATACTGGGTAATTATAACGATTTAATGGCAGGATAAAATAGTGTTGGTTAAGAGACTTGATTTTTCCCTCCATTCCTTCCCCTCATGCAGTTTTGTTGTATTACTTCAAATTAAATTAAAATCCCATCATCAAGTTATCGCTCTTGGGTGGGTTTTTTTATCCCTCTTTCACAATACTCATAAACATCTCCTGGAGTTAGTTTAGTTTTAGACTCTCCAGACACTGTCTCTAAGAACAGTGCAAACTGCTGCTTTAGATTCACTGATATGATACTTATTCTATAACTTGCATTGCATACCAATAAATGAAGCAATAAATGGGTCTTATCTGGAAACTTAATGCTTAGACAACTGCAGGGGAGCCATTTGTCAGGAACACACAAGTGGAATCTCATTAATGTTATACAAAATGGTGGAGTTTTTTCTGTAAAAGTAGTTTAATACTACTGTATGCTACTCTTGGCAGCTGATATGCATCACCAGATTATAACTAAGCTGATTCTAGTGAAAAAGTCGGTGAATTGGATAACAAACTTGAGACAGACTTGTAATTTTATGATTGGGTCATTTTATGACACTTGGGTGAACAAGGGTTTATTTTCCCATTAGATATCGACTGAGAAAATTATTTGGGAAGTAACTTCTCCAGCGTTTTTAGTAAGCTAATAGAAGCTGGTTTGGAAAAGTAAATAGATGTGGTTCATATGACTTTCTTTCACATTATGCAAAGGAAGAAAACACTCTAGTTTTTTTACATTTCATTCCTTTCAGTATTTGTAGTTTGCTGAAGTATATTGTTATAATTATGCAGATTGCATGATGATAATGATGCTAACAAAAGCAATAATATTCTATTGGGAAATGAATGAGAAGAAGAACCCTTTTGTAACTTTTTCAGGTACTACTGTCAAGAAAAAAGGTCTATTTAATTTTCTAGGGATTCTTTCTTGTATAAATAACAAAGAGTATTGGATTGATTTTTCAACCAGGTCCCTGGGAAATTAAATACTTTTGTCATGTAATACTTACTCCTAGCAAACACCAAGTTTAGTCTGTAACAGCACCACATCTATAAAACAAAGAAAACATTATTGAAGGTGGAGAATGGAAGGGGACATGGAATTAAATCTGGAAAGCCAATGATAATCAACAATATTGTCCATGTATCAACTAAAATATTATATCCCTTATTATATCCAACACATGTAGGATGTGACAGGGCAGTCTGAAACTTCATCCTTATCCACTAGAGAGGAGGCTACCCTGCCCCCATCTCACTTTAAGCTAACCACTCTACTCTTTAGCCACACAGCACAATGACTTCTGATCCCAGGCACATTTGCTCCAGGTCCTGGATGTGCCCTTCTTAGTGTCAGAGACATATTTTTATTTGAATTCTTAAAACCTAATAGCAGTTAAGCCAAAGTGCCACCAGATAGGAGACACCCATATGAGACCTGGTGCATGCAAGAGCTGGTGAGAGAACATCAGTCTCGCCACGAGTCTAATGCACACTTCCCTACTCACCTGAGGGTGACAAACTAGAACGCTCCAGAGCTTTAGGGATTCTATTTGTGAGAACAACAACCCTTGAAAGCATAAAAGAACCAACTGGTGACAAAACAAAAAAACCCCAAAAAAGGAAAAAAAAAAAAGGCAAAAAAAAAGGCAAAAAAAGAAAAAATAAGCAAAAAAAGACTTACTAAACAGGTACATCACGAGGACAACCTTGGCTTTTCATGAAATTAAAATTATTTTTTTGATAAATTGTATAACTAACCAAAAGTCAAACCATTCTTTAATCTGAAAATTCAGAGAAACAGGGGTTTTTGCTAAAATCTTTTTATCAGGACCTCACCACTGCTACCAATTCTACAGGGTAAATGTAAGTCTTAAATCTGCAATCAGTTCCCCTTGGGTAAGGTCTTGCATGGTACCACACTGGTGTCTGATTGCAGAGGTCATGGCAATGCAGCTACACAGTGGCCCCATGCTCCTCAGTTTACAACCCTGAATGACAAATGCCTAAATCTTCACCTGACAATTGACTTACACTGTCTAGAAAGCCTGAGGAACAAAACCTCAAGGTTAAAGAAAACTAATTGTTGGCTTGCATGAAGATGTGTTAGCAAGTTTTTTTTTAGTTTTTAAATTCTACATTTCCTTCATAAGTAAAACACTCACTGCTGTAAAATAATAAAAGATGGGAATCAGCTTGTCTCATTTAGGTGTGACATTTTAGATATGGCATGAAGCAGCAGGGAGTTCTTCCCACTGTCATTGCATGTTTTCAGGTGGCATGAGGAATGTGCTGCAGAAAGGAGCAATACTCCCTTCCACACGTTCACCTTGCTCCACAGTCTCCCACGTCCACTTCCTTCTCCTCACTTGTGTTCCCAGCCAGTGCGGTTGCGCTGGCTAAAAAACACATCTGAGCAGAGAACCAGCTCTGGATCAAAATTCACCAAACCCAGAGCAGGTCCTTATTCTGGTGCCTTGTTCTTGTTGAAGGGTGAGGGAGGGTGAGGGCAGCGAGCAGGGAGTGAGGAAGGAGCTCCCTTTGGTTGCTCAGCTGGCTGGTACTGGCTGAAGGAGCTCCTGGGCATAGCACGTACCCTGTCAGGTCTCAGCACACACAGCGACCAGGGAGCGTTCAGAAGTCACTTGTTTCTCCATCTTGGCTAAGCATGTCTCAGCTCTGTGACTATGCAGGGACCTTTACTGAAGCTCCACGGAGATGTCTGTCTCAAGGAAAATTTTTTCCTGCTGACATCAACTCACCAGGACAGCTTTGGTATACATAGGGAATGAAAACTGAAACATCTAGAAATAACAGCAAAAGTCCCACTTATTGCAGCAGGGGCAAGATGTCACTTGAGAATAGAATAAAAATACTAAAGAGAGGCTGATTTGTCTCAAAATGAAATAAATTCAGGGCATGAACCAGGTGAAAAGAGGTGGTCTTAGTGCTAAAGAAAGTAACTGATGTGATGAAACCTCAAGAAAAACAGGAAACAACTTCTATTCATAACCCCATTGAAACTCCAGTCCTATCAACTTGTATGCGTGTATGAGTAAACTTATTTCCCATGTCTTTCATTTTATTTTATAATAGCTATATAATATTGTTCCAAGCTCACAAATATGAAGCCAATAAATGTAATTTCAGCTAAAAAAAGTGAAATAGAGGTTTTAAATTTCATAGGATTGATCACATTGTTTCTAGTGATACACAAAGCATTCCTAGCACAGGACAGTTTAAGACCAGTTGGTTGATCTGTGAATATATCAATCAAAAGAAGTAGGGAAATTTGCAAAACCGCAGGCAGTCCAAACTAGTAAAATAAGCCATATTTAAAATATCAGCTTGTAATTTCAATTTTGTGGCTTGACATTATTAAAGGTGTTTTGGCTGATCTTGACTGAAACTAATGGGAGATACACAAAACCCAGACTTTATTCTGTATTTCCTTCCCCACAGGTGTTGCAACAAATGTCAACAGAGAGGACTGACCTTACAGTGTACTCTTTTGATCTTCTGTAATGAAAGGATGATGGAAAAGAGAGAAATAAAAATATGGGGGAGGGAGCTGAGTCATGTGGCTTAGTGTCTGGATATGATACTGAGACAGGAGAAGCCAAAAGGCAAAATACCCATTCTGCCCTTGGCTGCAGTAAGTCAATCCCGAGGGGAAGTTGCATAAGAAGTACTGAAGAGGTCATCATGTTCATGCAATCCCTTGCATAAGTTACTTCTCTTTAAGTGTCATCGTTTTAGAGAGTGGATCAAATTAATTTTATTCTCTCTCCTCTGCTCCTCTCCTAAATCACATTTTTCCTCTTGCTGCCAATATGATGGCAGGTTGGTCCGGCTGCAAACAGGGCACTCAGGACATCAAGGTAAGAGGATGAGCCAACTGAACTCAAAGAAGAAACTATTTACTTCAAAGACAGTAGCAGATTCAAAGCTCCATGTGAAGTCTAACCACTCCTGGAAGAAAGACAGAGGGACAGTGTCACTGTTCTTTATTCCACCTGTCTCTGGAAAACAAAGAAATAATCAGTCAAAGAAATAAAACCTCCCAACTATCATTCTTACAGAATAGTGTTGTATATAGCCTTAGCCAAGCTCCAGGGAAATGCTGTTAATCTTGATGTTCTCCTGGTGCAGACTCAATAACTATACAAGTGAATACAAAGGAAGACTTTCTTGGAAATCAAATGTTATCCCCAAACAAAGCTTTTTTTTTTTTCTTTCTTTTTTTTTTGGTGCAGGTACATGACTGTTTTCACCACAGATTCTGTTAGTGATCCATCTAGCCAGATATTATTTCCCAGAAAATGGTGAATATTTCCAAAAAATGGGCAAGAAATTCTTGTTTGCATTTTGTGATAACCTATTTATTCCCCTTCATTAGTATTAGCCCTGTGTCTCAAATTGGGAGGATTTATAGTTCTCTAGTAAAATTTCTAACTGCTATAGCAGTGCCACTAGATAATATTGTTGCATAGTTTCTTGGTATTTTAGTGAAAATTTAATCATTCAGAAAATGCTGCATGATTAAAAATTTTATGGTGAAATGATATGCAACAGATGACATTTTCTGTCTGTCCTGCTGTCTGTACCTGTGTCTGCAGGAAATTCCCCAATCTGAACAGCTTCTCAGGCATCAGGATTTGCCAACTAGACTGGGACTCCTACAACAAGTTTTCTTTGCTGTGGCTTGTTTTGTGAAATTCATGTATAAATACAAACAGACCAAACTGGACTGTACCTTGTACTCCATGCCACTGATTTTTATTCTTGCTAAATCAATGTATTGTCCCAAATCTTGCCATTTTTTGACCAGGTGAAGAGCATGTCAGAAGTATCTGAGAAAATGGTGTCTGAATGTGAGTACTCTTTTAGGGGTACCTAAGTCCAGTTGCTCAAAAATATGGCTCATTGCTTTGAACCAACAATTAATATAATAGCATGACTACTAAAGTGATGCTGGTGAAGGCTCAGAGGCCACACCAGCCACTTACCTTAGCTGGAATCATTGCAAGCCTTCCTTTGCTGACTGCATGAGTGCAAGTGCCTGTCCACACCACAGGCTGTGTCTGAGCAAGGTGTTTCTTGCCCGGCTGTTCACACCCCTGGCCAGACATAGCTGCTGTCGCTGTGAGAAGCCACCAGGCACCGCTCACTGGACTGCTGAGTGACAGCCTCTTGCTGTTGCAGTCGTCCCACCTACAGCTGGCCAGAGCCCCGCCAGCTCCGGCAAGAGTGTTTCCACAGAACAATGCTGTCTTTGTTGAGTATTAAGAGCATTTGAACAGCTGCACTTCCATAGGAATATAGCCCACAAATAAAGCTTTGCCTGTATTTAGGCCCAAACAGAATCCCTCCTTCACACCCAATTTCAAGGGCTAAAGATTGAACACAGTATTTACCTTTCATATACAGGCAAGATGTCTGGAACCCTTATAAAAACATCATTATTTTTATATTCTCTAGATGCAGAACCACAGGCTCATTATGCCAAAGTGATGCCAAATCAGAGACTAACACCTACACCTGATTATGAAGCAATAATATTTTTTTGCTAAAAAGTATTTATGTTATATATGGTATTTCCATCATGTCTACAATAGCACCAGTGATCAATTATAAATCTCGCAAAGCTTACTTGCCTCACTTGTCAAGTGGTTTATTATGAAAAGGTCCCTCAGGACCATCAAGTGACATAAGTTATTCCACGTTAAATGGAAAATTGATCTGGTGGCTAAAGAAGCTAATGTTGTGATGTTTTCTGCACCAGGAATCTTGAATTCCGAGCTTCCTACAGTTTGAAAAGAAATCTAGTGCACTTCATAATGTAACGAAAGTAACCTCTAATAAAATATTGCAAAGAGGTAGTTTTTTCAAGCAAACAGAAGCTGAAGTAGTTTCTAGATGGACAACACCACACAGGGTGTTTTGCTGAAGCAGCAGAGAGCAGCGCTGTGGGACAGTCTGTGAGCTTTCCCTGCACCTCAGCAGAGGTGTATATGAGATAGCAGAGGTGAGGAAGCAGCTAAGCCTGCAGAGACTCTGGGAAGTGCAGTGTCCTGAATGAACATGTGGATCCCAGGTTTGGCCCAGGCACTGCACTTCCCAGAGACTGGTTGACCAAGGAATTTGTAAAAGAGCTCAGAAGGAATGTTGTCTGATAGCTAACCGCACAAAACCATTTCTGGTATAGCAATCACCTCAACCTTCTGCTGTATCTTAGATAAACTTGTTCTCCTGGATGAACTAGGATTTTTGAACAAACAACTGATGAACTTGTGTGACGGCTTTGCTGCTTGGGTGGCTTAGCATTAATCAGGTGGAACCAAAGCAGCAAAGGGTAGTCAGATCGTAGACTAACCTGATCCTGACCGCATCACGTCTAGTCTGGTATGTGGTGATTTTGGCCTCAGTCTTTCAACTAATAAATGGAAATAGGCTTTATTGTTGTCAATATATTGACAGTACAAGGTATTACAGTCTTTGCAGAGAGCACAGCAGACTCAATAACACGGATTCTGTCACTGGCCATACGGAAAATTTAACAACCTCCTCTACCACAGTGTAGCAAACTGAAATAAACTTAAGAATATTTACATGGCCAAATGGAAACCCAGGAAACTCCAAATTTTACCAAATATCGAACAGCCATCCATGCATATTCAGGAGTCCAGCTGTTAGTCATTCAGCTCTAAAGGATATGACAAAAATGGGTGGGACATTACAGGCAAGGCTTCTCAGATTTTATCTACTTATTGCTATATACATATGCATGGACTGAAATAGGAATTGAGGATGAGTAAGGTACGTTCCCATTGTTTTCTTCCTTTAGCAAAAAAAATGCTTGTATATCCACATTTGTTTGGACAGCATGACATTTCAGGGCATGCAGGTCCCCTTCCAGCGGTGGCAGGGGTGTCACAGGGAGGTCCTTGGCACAGTGCACAAACATGGACCGTGTCTGGTCTTACTGCATATGTGCTGTTTATTCCTTTGTGTCCCATACCTGTCAGCTGTCACCCCCCACAGCAATCCTGCTGCAGCCAAAGTGGTACTTCTGAGTGATGCTTTGGAATAAGGGTAGCCCAAGACCTCAGTCCTAAGGTGGATCATCCCGTAGGATGGCCCTGAATGTGTTACTGATATTCCCCATTTATTGTTGTCCTTGAAGAAGTCCTGATTTCCTGATGAGTCATCCAAGTAAGGAGCTGGCCATCAGCAGCTTCTAGATGAGTGTTTAAAATCTCCCTGAGCAGCAGTGCTTCTTCCTCATTCAGGGAGGAGCACTGTCCCCCATAACCACCATCCACAGAGCACAGTGTACATACAGAAACAGAGTGGAAAATGTGCTTGAGAGTTAATCAGGTACCATATAATGCTTATGTGGCTTATTTTAAGTTCTCCAAAGCAAAACTCAGAGAAGCCACCAAGTCCATCCCACGTGGCCTTTGAAGGAGTTATGCTCCTTTCTTCAGTGAGAAAATTGCAAAACTCTGAAGCAATGTGATCAGGGACAGTCAACCACCTTCACTGAGAGCCTCCTTTTCTGAAGGAGGCAACAGAACAAGGTCCAGCAGGCAAATACAGAAACTCATAGGAAAGTTCCATACAGCTCAGAAATCATCACTGACATGTTGGTATAAAGTGTCTCCTGTGCAGTGAATTTTAGGAGGCTTGCAGGTTACTACACTGAGCTCATGAAACACAGGGTGAGGAATCAAGGAGCATGAGAACTGGACTTCATTGTCAAGTGGAGTTGCTCATTTATTTTTCTCTGTATCAGTCTGCCTCCTAAGGTATTACATGATAAGGCTTAGATTTTGAAAAAAAGGATCCACATGGTGCAAATATGTACATTTTTCGTCTGAATGTCATTTTTGCTAACAAGATTGCCAAAGGCTGTAATTGGCCTGGGCAAGCTTTTGCAAAAGAAAAGGGTATTCACACTAGGGGCTAGGAAGCCATACTCTATCCAAACCCTGCAAACCAGATGCTGTCAAAAAGCAAGTGGGAAGTTTTCTCCCTCTTTTTCCGTGTTAAGAGGTCCACAGCAGATAATTTGATAATGGCTGTTTTGATATGATAAATGCTCTCTGCCTGAAAAAGTGACACTTCTCCAAAACGTGTACAGCCATGCATTGTCATGGTAATTTACTTTTTCATGCAATTGCTCTCTTTGTAAGAGGTCATTCTATGTGTTTTTAATAGATTTAGCTGAAACTATAAAAAGGCAACTGTGTTAATTTTAAATAAAGCAACTTCTGTGGTTTATGAAGTTTTATTACTTTCTTTGATATGCAGATTTGTATTAGCTGAGCATGAAATAAAAGACAGTGGTGGCTGTACATGAGAGATAAGTAGGAGCATTCACATATTCATGCTTCAGCTCTCTTTTTGGGGTAGGTTTTGTATTTACATTACTATGGACGTTGTCTGAGGGTGAGATTGTCACCTGCATTTTTAGGTACAGCAAGAGAAGCATGTTAAAGGATTACTTTATTTCTGCTAAGTTCTTTCTTAGCTTTGCTTTTTAGGCAAACAGCCTACAAAGAATCTCTTTTCAAAGTAGATACTTTTAAGAGAGAAAATGTGAGGCTTTGCAGGACATTGCCTTACTTACAACAATTTTATCTTTTGATTTTGGAAATGCCTGCACCTGAGTTCTTGTTACCTCCTCAGCTCAGTCCACTTCTTGAAAGTATTTACACAAGAGGGCATGGTAATATTTTGCATACACATATACATCAAATGTACATACATATATATGTTAATAGGACCTTAGCATAAAACATCCTTTGATCATTGCAACTACCTCAAATTAATTTATATTTTGTGTACCTAATCAGAATACACAATGACAGCAGTGACATTTTACACCCACTTGGTTTAAGTGTAACTAAAGACGAAGTACTCAGGGCAATGAAGAGTGAAAGCCTTAATTTTAACTTCATTCAGCTAATACTTTAGATCCAAGCAATCCATTTCCCAGCCTATGCAATTAACTTTGTTCTCATATGTTAGCAGAACAGAGCAGCACAGGAATGCATAAGTAAAAAAAAATCTATTTTTCCTTGAATTTTAAACAAAGACACCTTAAGTCTTGTCCTTCAAATCTAATTGATTATAACTACTGAGAAGACCTTAAAATTGAAGATGCTGATTCTTTAATTTTCTTACATCCAAAAGTCATGCTATGTAAATGTCCTCCTCTTCCATTTTTCTTCCTGGAGAAAAATCCCAGAAAAATGAAAAACTTAAATGAAGCATTTGAAAATTTTACTGACCCAATACGGGAACTTATTCTAATAACCATATTAGCATGCTCCTAAATGGTATTGGATGTAAGCAAGAACTGTAAACTTTATGCATTCCATTCAGCTGTTTTCTCTTTTTCTTCCATTAAATTGCATTTACAGAGGGATTAAGAAATACCACAGAGGGATCAAGAAACAGCACAGAAAGCCTTTTAATTAAGTTCCAGCATAATACCTCTTGAAAGTAGACCTGGTCCTAATTTTTAGAAATGCCCGAGAAGTTCACCTTATAGCCACGACACGTTTTTGTAACCTATATATCTAAGGAACCCAAACTAGATCCACTTACTTCTCTAAACACAAATACTTATTTAATGACCTGCAGAGGAGAGACAGCCTATGAAACAGGGGATACATCTAAATGACAACTGAAACAACCCAAAATAGTGTTGCTCTTGGGCTTACAGCTCTCTATAGCAGAAGCAGGTAAGGCTCCAGCCTTCTCTAACCTCCCTCGCCATGTCTACCTAATGACCTCCCACGCCAAAACACAGATTGGGCCATGAGATCCTGGATTGGTCACATAGTTCTGTGACAACTGCACTGACACTGTATGACAATTTCACTTCACATTTGCATACAGGATGTCAGAGACCTAGAAGCAACCCTTATGGGAAAGTCTTATTCCGGTAAAACCTTTGGTGTAAGAGCTTGTTTCTCTGCAGAGCTGTAACTTCTTAGCTATTATTTCTCTTATACTTCACCATAGCTCTATAGTAAACAAAAAGATACTTCAGACAAAATCAAAAACCCCTAAAACCAAACCAGCAAAGATGCACAACCACTCTGCATCTTTTACAACCAAAAAATGAGTAAGTTGAGCTGGAGGTTTGCTGCCATGTCTTAGCTCCACCTAATCACTGAAATACAATAGTAACTTGTGTAAATACTGAGACAGACTTACACTCCATTAAACTGCAGCTCTTTTTCCATGAAATCATCTGACACCATGACTGAACCCCAGTGAATCCAAATGTGCTTTCCAAATTGCTTGGGAACAGACACAAAGAGATTTGGCTACTCACATGAAAAGTCTTTGTGGCAGGAAAGATGGGAAGCGATGTGGGCCAGACTTGCTATAGGGCTATCTGTGGAGGAGGAAAGTTCACTAAAGGTTTGAGGGCTCATGAATGAGATAGGCAAAAGGATGTGTAAATATGAGAGAGATACGGATGTTCCTCTAAAGAATGAGATTTTGGGAGAGGAGAAAGCTGGAGCATCAGCTATCTTTTAAAAATATCATTTCAAGAACTTTAAAAAATCCCTAAGTCATTTTTTATCTCTAAGCTCTGAGGAGCAGATCAGATGTCTCATATCTGAACACTTATTCCAGATAGCAGA
>VYZQ01002206.1:30239-43195 GCA_013400655.1 Mystacornis crossleyi
TCTAGTTTTAGTCCTGTCTCTCTCAGCAGGTTTCCTGTGAAAGCTTAATGTATAATTTGTACTGGAACTATTACAATGGAGTACTCATTACTATTTTTTTTCATGTAAGAGACATTAATAAGTCTATGTGCGGTTTGTGTGTGTTTTTATTGGGTTAAATTGTACTCACATGAAAAGTCTTTGTGGCAGGAAAGATGTGAAGCGATGTGGGCCAGACTTGCTATAGGGCTATCTGTGGAGGAGGAAAGTTCACTAAAGGTTTGAGGGCTCATGAATGAGATAGGCAAAAGGATGTGTAAATATGAGAGAGATACGGATGTTCCTCTAAAGAATGAGATTTTGGGAGAGGAGAAAGCTGGAGCATCAGCTATCTTTTAAAAATATCATTTCAAGAACTTTAAAAAAACCCTAAGTCATTTTTTATCACTAAGCTCTGAGGAGCAGATCAGATGTCTCATATCTGAACACTTATTCCAGATAGCAGAACAGTAAATTTAATGAAAATGTATTATTAAAAATGTATCACATGGCAAACTATAAAATTAAGAATGTATTATATTTATCTCATGTATAGCATACTTAGATTAAGCTATTTAACAGCAGCTTCTTGTAAGATAAGCATATTTTAGGAGCCTGAAGATTTTTTTGTAATGACTTGCATGCACACTGGTTCTCCTCTAATGAAAATAGGAAATACAATGAGCATGGGTGAATACGTTGCTACCATTATGGGAATAAAAAGCCAATTTACTCTTGTTGGAATGCACATCTAATAGGTTAAAATAATTACTGTGTTATTTTTCCAGTGTTGCATGTGCTTCTTTAAGTATTCCCTCTTCTCTTGTTTCACCATTTATGCAGAGTGCTGACAGTATCCTTCCAATCTCATGTCTGCGAAACAAATCTTCCTTGCCCAGGCAGACTTCTTGTTACAGTTATCCTGAAGCTTTAGCTGACAACTCACTGCTATTCAATATCTGAATATTCTGAAAGACCAGTATTCTGCCAGTTCCAGAAATGACTTGCACAAATGCCTAATGTTTCATATGCTGCTCCACTAGAGCCATGGCAGCAGAAATGTCTGTCTGTGTGTGGCTATCAACAGCCAGTGGCTCATTAGGTGGATTAAGCAATCACCTCATCTCTCTTGGGGAAAAAGCATTTGACCAAATCCTTGTGTTGGGCCCAGTTTTGCTCCCTGAGGAAAAGGTCGCATAACCTTTGTGTGCATGCTGCCATGTTCCCTTCTCAGTGAGTCTGGATAAATCAATGAGTGTATTTGGTCCACATGCGCCTCAAACCACTAAAAACCAGAACCATATCAAATCACGTGGCAAAATATGTGCTAGAAATGCCCAAGACTAGAAAAGGAGTGAGGCTCACATTTTGTTATTCAAGTTCAGTACCAGGCATGCTGAGCTGAAGCAACACAGTATTATGAAATTCATCACAAATTTGTATGCATATGAAAAGGCAATAGCTTTTTGTCATGTTGCTGTGAGAGAGTATGATAGAATTATTTGAAACAAATACTTGAGGTCCCAGTAAAGAAGCTGTGTAGTGACCTCTGTAATATCTTATGTCACTACAGATTGTTAAATATAATAGTTATAAATATAATAAAGAGGCAACTTTACTGCATACTCACTCACCATAACTTATGGGAATATGATTTTCCTCATCATAGTAATACATAATCCCATTGCCTTTCTGCTTTACATAAGGCCGTATTAGGCAGAAACCACAGGATGGATCTATTCACTGCCAGAGTTTGCTGTACTCAGTTGGTAGAGAGTGACACGATTGTATATTGTTACTCTGGGGCAAATGCAAAGAAGATGCTCCATGGCAGGAGGTAGGGAGGAGGGAGGGCAGGCAGAGAGCAGAAGAGAAGGTAACCCTTTTGGAGATCCAAAAATTCCACCAGATTCCATGCCGGTTTTCCCCTGAATGTTGAAATTCACAGCACAACACTGAAGTTTGCTATAGTGCTGGGTCTAGAGGTCCTGCAGCAATTCACCTCACTGGAGGTAGCAGAGGACCATTTCTCGCTTTTGAACATAAATATATTGCAGGTGTCATTCCAACTGAAGGAAAGAGTAATAGCTGATAAGGAAGCCATTCCAACCTTCTCAAGGCACGAGTGTGCACAGCCCGCTGCATCCTACAATATCTTCAGGCAGCCATCAGTAAGCAAACAGAGCTTGGAACTTGCTAAGACTGGTCAGTTATTGTTTTTAGCTAAATTTTGATATGATTGGAGCCTACAGAGGGCTTTTCAGTGAATTACTGCTAATGGCATTTATTACCAACAGTAATAGTAATTTACCCACTGTTAATTAGAGCAGCCAGTTAAAAATTTCTCAGTGATTCTGAGTTCTCACTTTGCAAGTTGACTAAAACATTTTATGCTACCATTAGTCACAAAGCCTCAGCAAACAGCCTGTAAATTTAGATACAGCCTGGGATCTTGAAAAGTTACACCCTGCTTGTGTCTAATTTATCACCACTGTTTATATTTGTGCCAAGACTTGGGCTTTCTCACTGATCAAGATTTAAAATACATAGTCATAAAATGTTCTCCTGGAGTGGGCCATCAGATTACTAGTAGAAAATCATGTTCCACTTAGTGGAGATATTAGTGGTACTTTCATTACAGGAGAAAGTATATCTTCCTATCTGCAAGGCTGGTAGGTTTTGCTTGGGTCATTTAACTTTAACTCGCTACCTGTAGGACTTACTGAAATTCTCACTTGTGTCTGTTCAGTTCACTGAACTGCAGGACATATTTGCAGGTAGGGTGGTGTTGGAGCCTTGTTCAGGACGCGTGAATAGGCTGTCATCAAAAGAGGGGTCCGGTTCCTCACCTCCCCAGTGGAAGATCCAATTCCCTCACTTGAACAGAAAGAGTAAAAACATCCTTCTGTGTGTCAAGCCGTAGTATCAGTGATAATTAGTCTTCCCTGAAAAATAGGAGAGAAGGGAGGGTAACACTGAAAATCAAGCTAATCTCAGGTTAGAACCTCTTTATGTTGTCAGAAATGGCAGTCTAGCTAGTGATGCATTTGTATTAGGGATGCCCAAAGGGAAGGACAAAGAGGACAGGGGTGCCTTTGTTAACACAGCAACCAATTCTTTATTAATTCATGCCAGAAGCAGAGTCTCTGCTCCCTCCACAAAGTTCTTGTAACAAAAAGCATTTTAGAAGCTAAATGTTTTCTGGAAATCAATTTAAGATGGCCACTCTGCTTAATCAGCATGAAGTTCAGTTCTGCATCAGATTACTAAAGCATACCATTACCCCCAAGGGCTTAACATTCCTGTAGTTTCATATCAGTCATTTTGCCATGAGCACTGCAATTCCCATAACATGATCCAGGTCTTGAAAATAAGGGTAGGAACAGTTAAAGTATCAACATTAACTTGTCTGACACAGGCTACACTGATAAAATATGTATTTCCAGATGTTTGGCTTCAGAGCATTATTCAAACTGACATATTGCGAAGATTTATCTTTATCCAGCCTATATGATACAACCTGGTCAGACACAACAAAAAAATTAAATATTTTCTTTTTAAATAAAATGGAAAACTGCTGTAACCTACAAGTGGAAGTCTGTCCAATTTTGATTTCCAGGTTTGATCGCTAGATTTACCCACCCGCTGGCTGGACTTAGCCAGAAGTGTGTCAGAGAAGAGGGGGGTGCCTGGACATGGAGCAGCCCTAGATGTCAGTGCCCATGGCCTGGGAAGGACTCAGAGGAGGCCAGCCAAGTGAGGTGCTGTTCCCAGAGCTATGTGGGGTAAAGTACTTTCCCAGATTTTTTTATCTTTAAACCACAAAGTTCTTTGTTCAAATGGGAATAAACCCAAAACATGCATTTCTTCCTAAAAATGGAGTTATTCGCAGCTCAAGTCTAAACATATAAATTCCTGCTCTGTCTGTCTGTAGGCAGGTAAGAATTACTGTGTTTGAATAGCTATAATGGTCTCAGGATATGTGTGAGTGCAGGATTATAGGGAGAGGTAATAATTTTGATTAGTTCAGTGAACCAGGTTGGGCAACACAAATACATTTTGGGCACAGTCTTTTCCACAGATACAAAACACAAGTGTGTCTAAGGCTCTGCCTAATAAACTACATACAGTTTTTTTGTCTAAAAAAAGCTATTTCCTTACAGCTCTGTGTGCTTCCATGAAATATTTGTGGGTGCCTTTGGTAAGATGAAATGCTAAAATGGCCCTTGTGCATATCTGGGATCAGACCCTGGATAATTTCCCAATAAAAAACAGCTCTGTTCTGAATTTGGATGCTCTGGCATCGAAGTACTTCCTTTCAAGAGTTTAAATGTGAATTTAAGGAACTGACAGTGACACTGGATGATCTGCTTCAGGGTTACAGAGGTTTTACACAGGCCCGACTTTGTTCTGGCATATTCTTTAACATCTTTACACATGCTAGAATGGCCTCTTGGCCTGCCCTGTTAGTATCTCTCCTGACCCTATGAGAACAGGCCATGTACTGGCGAACAGTCTGGGGGGTCTTTGACGTATTGGGAAGGCTGAGAAATGTGCTGGGGATGCAGAGGGTGAGGTATCTGGTTAAGGTGTCCCACTACCCTGGTTTGTGAATTCCTGCAAATCCCTAGGGAAAGAATGCTTTGCTGTCAGCCAAAATTGCTCTTAATTTAAACCAAGTGAAGGTAGAATGGTGGGGGAGAGTGTGGAAAGGGTGGATTTATTTAAGCAAAATTGACAACACGGCTGCCAATGTTTAGAAAATACATAGGTCAAGAAATGAAAGAAAAGAATATGCTTACTTTATTTAATTTAAACCAAGGGGCTTTTTTTCACCTTTCTGCTGCCTGATCTGCTGTAGACATTCCTAGGTCTACCTGCTTAGAGATTCTGTCTCTGCATTTTTTTCTGTCTCAGACTGCATCCACTGCAGAGAAAAGTGGATGCAGTGGATGACAGAACAAATTTGCTTTCCTAGCTAATCCTACCTTCAGATTCCACCAAATTAATCTTTTTCTTCAGGATACATCTCCCTTCTTTTGCAAAAGATATAGTCCTGCTGCTCCCTTTTTAATTAAAATAAACAATGTTATAGTCACTCTGCTAAACCAGCTGTTATCTTCGTTCCTTGATTGTAATTAACCCTTGTGTGACAGTGTTATCAATGCTATTGATGACCAAAACAGAAGTTTCAGATGAAAGTTTGAAGGCTCTACCAGAGTTAGATAATAGCCAGGATAGTGACAAATGTAAGTGGCAGTAGAAGCGAACTCATATTGAAAGGAAATAGTAACACTTTTCATCAAGTGTTTTTTTTTTTTTTTTTTAATCTGCCGTCTAAATAGAGAGGAAAAAGGATGTCTTGAGACATCAGGAAAACACTGGCCCCATGAGCAGAAGCAATATAAAACCAGATAATTAGAAGGTACTGCATGCATCAAGGTTTGAAAACAATCTGTGAGTCAGTGCTGTCTCCACATTTTGCATCTTATGCCGTTTTGGTCACTCCTATCACTAAAAGGTAAAACTATAGTCCAGATGGAGTAATGAAGTGATTACTGACATGAAAGGTTTCTATGGAATATTAGAAAGAAAGCTAAAAAAACACATTTTCAATACTTTTGTTCAAAAAAAAGGAATATTTTAACAGATATTGCTTATGAGATTTTTTTTTTCTGGCTAACTACTGTTATGACTAGTCTAGAGAGGAAATGTATAAGGTGATATTAAACTGTCATCTAAAATGAATAGGAAGATATGTGTTGAATGCTGGAGATAAAATGAAAAAAAAATCAAATGGAAAAGGAAACATTTAAAAACTAACACTTAGAACCAGAGTACATAATTCAGTTCTGTAACCCCATGACAAATATCACTCAAGAAAAACACTTTGCAGAAGATTAAAAAGGATTAGACACATATAGGTGAACAAGATGAGTATCATTCTGTTACACTGGTTAAAGTCAAATTCATAAGGAAAAAAAGCCATTTGTAGGCAAATAGCTCCCTGAAGTGAAAAATAAACTTCCCTTTAGTTGTATCACAATGCAATAGCTCATTACAGGTGGCTTTTACCTTTGTTTAAAGCCCTTGCCCTCAGCTGCTGTCAGGCACAGAATATTGATCAGTAATGACTGGTAGCTGAGGGCAGGATGGAGGTGACGTGTTCACAGAGATTTCTTGCCCTTTTTCCTTGCATGCACTTCTTTCATCTTTTACTCCTCCCACAGTTCTGATTTCATGTGCCCACTTTCATTTTTTCTACTTTCTATTTCTTCTATGCTTCTGCCTTTAACCTATTTCTCCCTGTCTCACTCTGGGAAGTTGAACCTCTCTCAGCAGTTCTTGTCCCTACAACCTTCTCATGCTGCATATTTGTCTTACTCACAGAATCATAAAATGGTTGTGTTGAAAGGCACCTTAAAGACCATCTAGTTCCAACCTCCCTGCTACAGGCAGGGACATCTCTCGAGACCAGGTTGCTCAAAACCCCATGCAGCCTGGTCTTGAACGTTTTCAAGGAGTTAAGCTGCGTTACTTTGTAAGTGTATGTAGACTTCCGCTACAGACTTCAAACAGGGGCTGGGACTGACTTCTGATCAAAACAGCCCATGACACCTCCTCCAGGATTGTGCTCTGGGTGCTAAGATGTTATGGGTTTGAGAGCTCGGACCCATCTGAAGATCACCCAGTCTGTTCTAGACTGGTTCCAACGCGTCCATGCCAGGCAGCCCATTCTGCATGGTGAAAGTCTCCTTCCTGATGATTTAGTAAAACTGAACAAGCTTGACTCAAAGCACTGAATAAAAGATATGAAGGTCTTTGCTGTAGTTGGGTAAATAGATCAATAGATTGATTTTAGAAAAGTCCACCATTGCCTGACATAATTATTTTGCCATTTTGGGATATTGGTATGTGCATCCTGTGAATGCTGAAAAGGAAATTAATCCACTCAACACAGGGAAGATTTTTTCCTTTCCCCTCCCCCCCCCCCCCCCATCTTTCATGTACATGCAGGCCTGACTAAGTAAGAATGTCCAAGCAAAGCAGCTAGACATCAGGAACACCTGGTCAGGATGACTTTCTCTCACTGTTCAACTTCTGTTTTTGGAGAAAATTAGGATTTTATGACTCTTCCATTTTCAGTTCATGTGGATCAAATGGATCCTCATCCAGCATCATCCCACACTAAGTGTGCAAAATGTTAGAGGATCACTACATTCACTGCTTCCTGGTGTTTAAGAGGTGACTCAGCTGATGATGAAATGACAACTCTGTTGTCTTTTCCAAACAGCAGCTCCCTTTATACTAATTTTGTTTCCTTGTTATTCAGCTTGAAAGCAAAATGACAATTTTATTGTTTTCTCCCTNGCTTAGCTCATGTTGTGAGTACTGCTCATGAGTGCAGTAACTTGAAGTGCATAGGAAGTGGTGTTGGAGAGGACAAGCCTCTTACTGATGTGTTCTCAACTCTCTTTCACACAGTGTGAGTGAATACAGTGGCCATGGGTCTGTAAGACGAGCAGACTTCAGCCATTAGAATAAGAGAGCTGTAGAATGCCACCTCTGAAGATTTATCTTCACCCTCAGTGTTATGGAGAGATCAGTCTCCATCCGCAGCTACAGCTGAGCTGTGCTGGGAGCAGTGAGCACTGGCTCTGCTGCCATCAGGAGAGTGTGATGGCTCAGAGTGCACCACTGCTTGAATGCTGTCACCAATTTCTTTGCCCTGCAGGTTCTAGCAAAACTGACAGGTATGAACGTGGCTGCAATAACAAGAAGGTTCTAAAAGACCACCAGAGCTAGAGAGTGCACTACTAAGCAAAAACCTTATTTTAGATATTAACCAGTATTCATACTTTTGATATCATTGGGGGTGGGTTTGCCCACAGGCTATTTTTTCTTGAGGGCTTGGTTGGTTTTTGTTGGGGTTTTCTCTATTGAAAACAAGCAGAAGGAAAGATGTAGGCAAAATTAATTCCTTCTGCCTTCAAAGTAGAAATGTTTCTTCTTTTAAAATTCATGCAATTACCAGATAGTGTAAAAGTATAGTAATGTGGAGATGCATAGATAGCATCATATACAGCATATTCCATGCTATAAACATTCCTAAACAACAATTAGACAGAGGCATGCAGCCACTTTTCTATTTGGTCTCAATAAGCCAATTTACACGAAGAGGATTTCTTCATCGAAAAAGGTCTGAGACTTCAAATTATCTGCATAAGTTTACTTTGTTCAGACTTGACAGGTTTTAGAGATTAAATTAAATCCAGGCAGTTTCCAGACAGGTAAGAAGGTAGATTCCTCACCCACAGGAGTTGCAATCAAAGGATGGACAGATGGACAAAAAGCTAGGGAGGGCAAGCTAGGAGACATGAAGTTCAGCACAGATTCAAAAGGTGAATTAAGGAGTTGCTTTTAACCCAGTCATTTCCCAAACATCTCAGAGTAATGTTCATTGTCTTGACAGCTTTTTTTTGCCTGCCTTTCTTCTCCTCTTTTCCGTGATTTTTGTTGGCATTTGTTTCCTTTTCTTTGTCTGGTGCATAGCTTATCCTGTATGTGTGCAAGTGTAGGTGTTTAAGACAATTGCTCAATCTTGAAAGGAATTCCTCTCTGCAGTCACTGAATGCCTTAAGAAGGATTTTGCTCATGCCCAATAATTGTCATTCACCTGTGACCCCTTTTTTGGTAAACTCTTGGTTGTCTCACTATTACTTAAAAAAAAGGTGCTTGGAATAAGGATGCATTCCATTAAGCAGGCAAGTCTAAGCGAATATATAACACCAGTGCCTATGAAGTTCATCAGAGGAATGCTGATTGATTTTCTTTAAATAGACCAGACAAAGGGTAGAACATTAGGCTTGTCTAAACAATATGCAAGTCAGCATGGGGCTATGTGTTTTCAAGGAGAGTAAAAACGGCTTCATTCCAACAGCAGAATATAGCACTGAGAAGAGCCTAAGTGTAGGAATTCAGTCCGAAACTTTTAAAGACATATTTTCCTTTGGGTTTAAGGAGAAAATATTCCCATCCTTCATGAGCAGATACTCCTACTTTTAAAATTATGGCATTAGCACCTGAATGCAGTTTATTTTTATCAGTGTACCTGAGGGTTTTATAATAGCTGCCAAATGATTACTCACAAAGGGATGTAAAGGGGATCTGAACTGAAGAAAAATAATTTTGGTCCCTAGAACTAGAGTACTAATATTTTTTAGTGCTCAAAGACTTGTTCATAGAATCACAAAATCCTAGAGTATGCTGAGTTGGAAAGAATCCATCACCATCATTGAGTCCAAATCCTGGCCCTGCATAGGAGACCCCAAGAATCTCGCCCTGTGCCTGAGAATGTTGTCCAAATGCTTCTTGAAGTCAGACAGGCTTGGTGCTTTGATCACTTCCCTAGGGATCCTGCTCCCATACATAACCACCCTCTGAGGGAAAAACGTTTTTCTCATGTCTGGTAAACCTTCCCTCACTCAGCATCATGCTGTTTGCTTAAGTCTTGCCACTAGGCATGAGAGTGAAGAAATCAATGCCTGCCCCCCTGCCTCCCCTTGTGAGGATGTTGAAGACAGCGAGGTGTCCCCTCAGTCTCCTCTTCTCAAGGTTGAAGGAACCAAGTGTTAAACACTTAGACAATTTTCAGGAAGCTGAAATTTGTCTAAGACAACAGACTTTGGGTTCTTACCTGCTAAAGGAAGGCAAAGACCAGAATCCCTGTGGTCCAGAAAGTCCTGCTCCTCTGCTCCAAACAATTATACATCAGAGCAGCATCCAGCAAAATGGAATTTCATATTGCATGGGAAAAGANTGCATAGGAGACCCCAAGAATCTCGCCCTGTGCCTGAGAATGTTGTCCAAATGCTTCTTGAAGTCAGACAGGCTTGGTGCTTTGATCACTTCCCTAGGGATCCTGCTCCCATACATAACCACCCTCTGAGGGAAAAACGTTTTTCTCATGTCTGGTAAACCTTCCCTCACTCAGCATCATGCTGTTTGCTTAAGTCTTGCCACTAGGCATGAGAGTGAAGAAATCAATGCCTGCCCCCCTGCCTCCCCTTGTGAGGATGTTGAAGACAGCGAGGTGTCCCCTCAGTCTCCTCTTCTCAAGGTTGAAGGAACCAAGTGTTAAACACTTAGACAATTTTCAGGAAGCTGAAATTTGTCTAAGACAACAGACTTTGGGTTCTTACCTGCTAAAGGAAGGCAAAGACCAGAATCCCTGTGGTCCAGAAAGTCCTGCTCCTCTGCTCCAAACAATTATACATCAGAGCAGCATCCAGCAAAATGGAATTTCATATTGCATGGGAAAAGAACCATAATTTGTTTTGGTATATCAAAGTTCTATGCCCTGTCAAACAATCCTAACCATAATTGACAAGATTCCCTGATCTGCCTAGGTTTTCCAGCTGTCTGGCTTCAGAGCTACTAAGAAGCTCAGCATCTGGAAGCCTTTACCTGCCTTGATTTTATTCCCAGGCTTTGAGGTTGCCAGGCTTCCTGCTGCAGATTTGGGCCCCAGCTATCAGGATGAGCTGGCAGAGGATCAGTCAGAAAACATTCAGGCAAAGTCCCTATCCACTGACAAGTGAATTAAGATTTTCTTTTCCTTATTTGATCTGCCCCAGCAGGGCAGGAAAACTTGGATGGTCAGTTGTGGGCAAAGAGCAACAACCACTCTGATCAACAATATGTGTTTTCTCAAGAATATCTGCTGGAGACAGGAGTTGTATTTTGAACAATGACTCTGGATTTGCATTTGAGTTATGGTTCAGGACAGGTAGTGCCAGTACATCTTGAAGAGTTGTTTCCAGTGGCAGGAAAGTAAGGGCCTGAAGCTCTGTTCCCCTCTCCTTCACCAACATCCAAACACTGCTAATAGCTGCCACTCTGGACAACAGAGAAAATTCAATCCAAGGCTGCACAGATAAATTTTTTTTCCCCCCCTTTAATAATAAAGAGCTCCAGCTCTCATTTAATTGTAATGGAGAAGCACACTTGGATTATTCTGGAGCTTTTGGGGACAAATTGGCTTACATATATTTTCAACCAGTTATTTAGCTTCTTTGCTGTTTTTGGCATAACTCACAGAACTAATATTTCATGAGTGCTTGGAATTGCATCAGTTGTAAATATAGGGTCAGATCCTATGCTGGTACAATTTGTCTCAGCTTTCTTGAGCTGCCTGGAGGCAAGTCAATGTCTGCACTTGAGCAAGCACCCCACTGTGAGTACCCAGCAGCACAGAGAGCAGGGAGTCTCCTTCCACAGAGACAGGAAGGAAGGAAGGGCAGCTCCAGCCTAATAGCAGCCTTAGCACCTTTATTTACTGTGCAGCCTGACAGCAGGAAAGGAAGGAGAGGGGAGCCTTGATTGAGGGTTTTCCATGTGATCTGCAGCCCCTTGCAGGACAGGAGTGGCAAGTATGGAGCACCAGCAACATAAGTGACGTCTCGGGAAGCCTTTGCTCTCTAACTGCGAGGTGTCTGTACATCCCTGCCGGCACTGCACAGCGGCTCGCCGTGCTGCTGCACTTGTGTGCTGTGACTCTGTGCTTAGAGACAGTTTTCAAGCGCACTGATGAGAAGTTCTCCAGGTAGGTCTTTAACCCAGAGATGTGCCCGTTGCCTCTCGGTACTATTCAAGTCAGTCACATGCCTCCTTCTTGGCACAGACTAAACACCCCATGAAAGAAGTCTAAGGAATAGATACAGGCTCAGTGTGCACTGCAGACTTTAAAATGCTTGCTGACTCATTTCAAAGAAACCACCTTCTGTGCTATGACAGGAGCTAATTCAGAGTCTATATCTGTAGGATACATGCACTTTCGTTTCAGTGTAGAAATGAGATGTAGATCAGAAACAGGTGCTAAATGCAGGATGAGTTTACATGAAGCCTGCTATTCAGAATGAGGCTCATCCCTGGCTCTTCAGCTGGTTTTCAGAATACTTAAGATTTTGGAGAGTGTTCTGGTGGCAGAGAGTCCAAAACAAGACTGCCATGGTTATCTAACTGGTACAGCCCATGCAAATGAATTGCCCTTGACACTGAGTTTATTTTCAACTCTTTAAGCAGCTCATGATTTCAGGGGCTATTTTGAGAAGACAAAGTAGCATCTCTCAAATATGTATCCCTTCAATTCTCTATAATCCTTAAAGACTGAGTTGTAGAGAAGAGAAGAAAAAGACATGTTTGTTAAAACGAGTTTTAAAAATAATTTATAACAGATCCAGACCAGCATGGCTGAGATTTTTGTCCTTAACCAGGACACAGACACCAGCTGTGAGAGGAGTCCCAATGCGGATTTCTTAGGGTACCATCATCACAGAAAGAGAGTGGAATTTCACCATTCCTGCACAGGACTGGAGATGCCACGCCACATGGAGTTTTGATGGAGGGGTGCTTCCAGTCCTGCTTGACCCCACTAAGAGCTCACAAGCTAGATTTTTTGGTGACTTCCACTCTGGAGTAGCTTGCCAACTTCCAGGGTGATCTGCAGCATTTAGGAAAGCCTATTGATATTCATGTGCATGGTGTGTAAGTCCTAAAGGTGGTAATTTTCTCAGTGTTTGTAGTTCCAAAAAGTATAAAATGAAAAGTACACAGCTGGAGGATCCTTTTCCATCTTTTACACTTGACAAATTCACTATTCTATATTTCCCTTATCACAGCCAGGAGCATCAAAATTGAAAATAATATATAGTGGTCTGAAGGTGCAGAAAAAGACAATTTAGATACCCATAGAACTGGGTAGAAATGACTATAAAGAAAGTGCTTTTCCTACCTTTGAATTTTATCTCTTCTGAAATCTAATATTACAAGGACAGAGCTCAGTCTATAATATCATACAATTTAGGAAAATCTTTCTTTCCTTTCCTTTCCTTTCCTTTCCTTTCCTTTCCTTTCCTTTCCTTTCCTTTCCTTTCCTT
>VYZQ01002206.1:49659-64551 GCA_013400655.1 Mystacornis crossleyi
CCCAGTGCGGGCAGAGGGTTGAAGTTGTTGGTTTTTTTTTTTGTTTTTTTTTTTTTCCCCACTCCAGATACACAACTTGGCTTTGATGAAGAGTGGGGAGGAATTTGGGTTTTTTCTTCCTTTGCAAGACTGAAAACTAGTCACAGCTAGCAAAGGGACACTTCATCGGCATTTGTAGTGATAGTAAACTGTTTTTTGGTCAGTGGTATAAGTCTTGCTTATGCTTTCAGGACTAAAACAACTGTGTTATAGGACACAGGGAGGATTTTTTCCCCCATTGTACCATCAGGGACTGTTTTGTAGTTTTTTTTCTTCTGTATTGTGGTCCACTTCCTAGGATCGTACAGTCATTTCCGCTCCAGAAATATCATATTTCTCAACTGGAAGTCCTCTCCTCCTGCAGGCAGAAATTTTGTGAAATTCTAGTCATTGTTCTAAAGGGATGAAGACTGTTACAGGGGGTCAGGGAGGGTTTCATGTCTTTTGGTTTGGGCACAATTGGATCATAGTAATCCAGGTGGTGTCTTATGACACAGCAAAGTAAAATTAGCAATCAGAATTAGACCCATCATTGGTGGAATATTTTGAGGATTATCCACAAGAAATTAGAAGATGATGAACTTTAAAGAGTTCACTTTTGGATGCTGCTCACCTGAAGGAACACAGCTTCAGAGGCTATATTTAATGAGGTACACATCTTTGTTTAAAATACAGACTTTACTAGTGTCAGCTATGATTGTATGTCTTAGTTTATCACCTAAACTCTTAATTCAAAGGTCTGAACTAGAAAAGCAATTGATCTACCATTTTCTCAGTAGGGTTACTGCAGCAACGCTTAACATTCTAGACTGGTCTCCTGCTTATTTTTTGAAAGGACCGTCATATGTTTGTTTAGACTAACACTGTAAGGTCAGTGAGACTGCTCATGTATTAAAACTAGACACATTGCTGAATTCAATCTTCCTGCAATTTGAAATTTGCTTATATGAAAGACAGCCAACTTGACTTTATGGAATGTTTAGGTTGTTGGTCTCCTGGCTTAAAAAGAGGGAGCCGGTTTCAGGACAGTGCTTATAAAAATCCTGGCTTAGAACTCACTTTCAGGTTTAGTAAAAAACCCCAGGTTTTTATGCCTTAAAATCATGTTGAAAAGCAGATCTTTATTCTTACTCAGAGGAGCCTAAAAAACCGCAAAATATTAACAGGAGATATTTGCATCAATATGATTTGAAGTTCATAACTGAGTCTGGCTGGATCAATCTTTCTTTTTTTCTATTAACTGTGCATTTTGCATACTTTATATATAGACATTACTGAAATATAAATATATGTATAAATATACATATATGTACACACAAATATGATCTGCCTATTTATTATAACAGGCTTTATTGTAATTATAAATAGACCTAAAGAAATGGTTAGGGAAAGCATGGTTAAAAACTGACTGAAATGTCAAACTGATGAGTCAAGCATTGTCTTTATCTCCTAATTAACCCAAAATACTAGAGATAATATGGAATAATGTTAGCCAATCAGGCTGTACATGAAAATAATGCCTTGTGATTCACCAAGACTGCTGAAAATAACAGTCATCACCAATGAACCCATCTAATAAACATATGCACATTTTCTTCCTGACTAGATTTAAATGATGAACAATAGTTTTCCACCTGCCCTTCCTACCAAAGCACTGATTCCATTTNTATTTATCAGCAGGGGTTTAGCGAATGTTTATTTTCTGGATTAATAATTTTTAGTATTCCCCTCCAAAAGCAAATGTTTTGCATCCTTGAGTGAGGCAAATAAATATGCACACCAAGAAAAACTCCTTGTGACCCTTTTCTTCAATCTATGCAGCAAAAGACGGCTAGATGAGAACTACAGCTCTAATGTACGCTCATAAAGTCTTTCATTTATTATTTATATAATTATTTGCAGAGTGCTGTTGCCATGACAACTTTTACACCTCGTGAGATAAATCCTTACATAGAAAGTAGTCACGACTCCAAACACTGTCACATGAAGATAAGTCTACATGGACATTTCAGGATTTGTCAGATTTTTCTAAAGTAATTATTGATATTAAAATAACTTTTTTCTGCTAAATTAGAGAAAATAGACTCAGTTTAGCCTAACTTCCTTAAGAAACAGAGTTTAAGGTATAATTTTTTCCATCCATCTGTCTCCTTATCCTCTCCTAATATCCTTCAAATCTGTTGGTGTAATTTCAATTACCTTTTGCTATGATGTCTCAAAGATAGTTAAATCTGACACCATTCATGGAAAGTGATTGTATGAAGGTGCAAGAGTCCTAAAATAATGTGTCACAGAAGCAAATATTCCACCATGACCATGAATGTGATGAGATCATTTTGTACACTAGTTCAGACAGCATCAGACTGGCCAAAACACACGCTATTTTTGTTGTAACTAAAGGGGAATCAAGGCAGAAAAGGTGGAGCTGTGGGAGGGGTGGAGGCATGAAGGGTTCTGGTGGAGACTGGAGATGTGGCAGGCAGGACATGAAGAATGTTCTTGCAGTGATGGGGCTGTGGGCTTGCAGGACACAAATTAAAATGAAACGAAGGCTTCACTGAATTCTGTCACTCAAGGACAACAGTTTCCAAATTATGCAGCCTAGAGCAACCTCCAGTTTGGGGAGCTAGAGCCTAGCAATATCTGAGGCAGTCTAGGCCGCTTGACTCCTCCAGTCTCACTCTTTGGGGCAGAGACTTCCAAGCATAATGAATTACAAACACTACACATGCAGGGGTTAGGAACTGTCCGTCAGACAGTCCAGGCAGTCAGTTGGCACCACAGCCTGGTGCTTTGGTAGTGATAATGCATGGCAGACTTTATCCTGGGACAACCTGAAATGGATTTTCATCCACGGACTGAAAGAAATTAAGCTCCTCTAAGTTTCACAGCTTCTTGCCACTCAACAGTGACACCAAAAGCCACCAGAATCTCTCCAGGCTTCTCAGCATCAACTGGATTCATATGGATCAGGTTTCACATTTGGAAATACAATATGGCTTTGTTTGGAAATGCAATATCATGATAGATACATGAATGTTAGGTTTTTTTATTTTTTGAAAAATTCTATAGATGTGTGTGCACTCACTCCTGTTAGTTGCTCTGAAGTGTGAGGATTGAGGGAAAGAGACACATTCTTTGAATGCTTAGATATGAACAATCACAACATTCCAAAGCAAATGAAAAATAAGGTCAGTCTTTTGCACCACAATGCCTAAAAAAGTATTCCGTATCTGTTCATTTAACGGACTTCTTTATTGCAGATATTGGTCTCCCTGTTATCAGTGATGCAGGTTCAGAATCTTTAAAAGTCATTCCAGCTTTAGAGGTCTGAACATGAGAATTTGATGCCTGTGATCAACCATTTTGTTTTACTTTGATTATTATTCACTACAGAACATGTAAAAAGCCTTAGAGTGTATCAGAAGGTTGGAAAACCTTCTGGGTTGACCATGGCTGGATGCCAGATGCCCACAAAACCACTTTATCACTCCCCTCCTGAGCAGGGCATGACTGGGTGGCTCAAAGTCACATTAGATGATGATGAAGGGCAGGTTTCTTTTGGCATCTTAATCTATCCACTGTTCTCCTTAAATTCTTCGTTGAAACCCATTACATTTACCACTTTTTCTCTTAACACTCTTTCTCTTCCACTCTTAAGGATGTTTGGCAGTCAAAGATGAGTGATTCATGCACAACATGATTTTTCAGTAAAATTAAAGTCCTGAAATTCTCTAAATTTAAATGGAATTAAATAAAACATTTTCCAAGAGCACAAAGTAAACCAAATAGCCAAACAACGGTGTGAGAAATTTTCAGGCAATGCAGAAATAGCCAATAAAACCAGCCAGTCAAGGCTGCCAAGAAGCCAGATGCTGTGATAGGAAGAGCATTTTTCATAGCTTTCAGTCAGTGCCATGTGATTGCCAGCTGAGGAAAGAAAGAAGACACTCTAATGGTATTCATTTGTTAAGATTGGTGACACCTTAAGTGCTTAATTTCCTAATCTTTTTCTTTAAAGTTTGACAGGAATTTGATAATAATTAAAAGCCATTCTGATATTTGGGTCTGATTTTGGTGGCCTCATACTTATCCTCATTCATTTTTATTACCAGATCACCATAAATGTCATCATAATGCATTAACTAGGGACTATTTGAACAAGAGTGACCCGGGACTGAAGTAGAAAGGGTTTTGGAAATCAGGCTATTAGGTACTTAAGCAAGCTTTCCCCTATAGCTCTTCCACAACTTCCTGGCACTATGCCTGACTTGAGCTAGCACTGATAATATTTTGTTTTCTTAAGCATCACCTTCATTTACAATTTTGTCCAAAATGAAATAATGCACTCAAGCTGTAAGTGGAACGTATTTTATCTGTGTATATTTTCATTCCTCCCTATATGCAGTTCATGGACTTTCAGAAATAGGCAAATAGAATTAATATTTTGACAAGAAAATGGTGAAAAATGTTTGCAACAGTATACAAGATCAGGTGATTTTAACCTATTTTTTGAAATAGCTATAATTATGATATTTTTGGTTTTATTTATCTGTATTGCTTGTGCTACTGAAAAAGACACAAAAAAGAAATAAAGGGGAAAGAAATTGGAACTGCTTGCTTATTCTCACAAACATGACACCTCATTAAATCTGGTTTTCACTCAAGGGGCTTGCATATTTTGAAATATTTCTGAGGATTGTTGCAGTGCGCTATTTTTACTGTTCCCTTCGGGTTTAAAATGCTTTATTGTTCTATATTGGTTTAGCCCTATTCCCCCTCTCCCTCTCCCCCGGGTGGTAAATCCCATGCCCAAGCCATTCCCCCGGTCTTTCCTTTATGGTCTTCCCCTTTCCTGTATTCCAGTACCTTCCCTGCCCATCACCCAAACCCCTCCCTTTGTTCCAGTCCTTTCCCTGTCCGTCACCTAAGCCTTCCCAGCTTTCCCTTGTATGGCTTCTGTCAGTCTCNGAGGATAGTCCTGGGGATTCTAGGACAGAGAATACCACATTGATGGAAAGTCAGTCTGCTGTAAAGCAGCACTGCTTCGGGACAGGAGAACAGCCTCCTAGATAAGCAGATTTTTCTGAAAGTGTCAACAAAAAAGGCAACAAAGGTTGGCATACTTCCTGAAAACTTTCAGCTAAGGTGTCAATTTCCTTTTTGTCTTTGCAAACAACTTCTCATTATAAACTTTGGAAAGCTTCCAAGAGGATTCGGATTTACACCTATCTTTCCCAAACAGAAATAGATTCTCCTACCTGCAACACTCATGTTAATATAATGAAGGCCACATTTACTGCTAGTAGGCTTTTAGGAATTAGTAACTGAAAAAACCACCTGTAACCCTCAATTGCTTTCATTCCTCCTATATTTTGAATGAGAAAAATCTTATTATGGATGTGGAGATTGCTGAAGGAAGAATGGACCATGCCTACTGAGCCTGAAAGAGTGAAGCAAAATAATAAAGACATATATTTCCCATAATCTTAGCTAAGAAGTCATACATCGCCACAATTAAACACACAATGTTACTGTTACTTATGGAAAGGAAGGTGCAGAAAAAACCCAGAAAAGTATGCTGCAAAAAGAAGAACATAAACTTCTTCTTCCGAAGAAGAAAAGAATATTCCTGCCTGTCAGTTCAAGGGCACTTCTCAGGACCCTTTCAGCTGAAAGAATGACAGTCTTTCTCCACTACTTGACCTTCCTACTTCAAACTGCACCAAAGAAATCCATCTCCTTTCACATGAAAGCATGCTCCTTCAAAAATGATGAATGTGAAGGTAAGAATTAGTCAAGGGCCTATTACAAGTGAGAGAAGTGCAGAAAATGGTGGAAATAATTTAGCTCATGTTAGCTAGTTAAACTTAGTGATGGAAAACCGAAGGACATATCTCTTTACCCAAACCTCAATCATGGAAATAACAAGTGTAGAGAAATGGCTTTTGTTTTCTTTTTCATCTTTCCAGCACCCACAGCATTCCCAGATGCAAAAAGCTTTCACATCTCTCTCCCAGAGAAACCCAAAGGCAAACATGCCCCGGATAGATCACACTGGCATGCCCATGGAAATGAAAACTTCAATTGCTATGTTGTATTGGTTAAATCAACACACCAGTTGATCTGCTGGGTAACAAATTTGAAAAGCTCTTCTCCCTGAAGAGAATAAAGTCTCAGTGTTTTTTTCTGTTCTTTTATGTACTTGTTGGTGTACCTATGAACCCTTCCCTTGGGAACACCGGTAGAAACCAAGCTACTCAAACTGTGCTTGAACTGCATTGACACCCCTGCAGAGATAAGAGGCTGTGATGAGCTCTCTTTTGCTATGATTCTCAGCTTACTCCTGAAAGTACATGCTGTCACAGCAACGCACCATCTTTCACAAGAATGACATAATCTCTCCATTGGAAAGACTTTTTAAAACAAGACTGCACTCCATTCACCTCCTAAAACAATCTTGCAGTGACTCTCAGAAACTGAATGCTCCCAGGACCAGCATCTGTAGCAGAGTGTGTGTCCTTATATTGTAGGAGGTTCTGGTTGGTATCTTCTGCTAGAACAAACACCTCTCTCAGCATTCATTGACGCCATTGTGGAATACTGGCAAGTTCAAACATAGGTTTAACCTTGGACCCTGCAATAGAAGAAAAAAGCACTTCAGGTTGAAAAGCTAGATTTTAAAAGTGACACATGACATAGACTAAACTGTGAGAACTCACTATCTAAGTGTGTTGTTTGGTTTTGAATGGAGACAGTAATTTCATTGAATTATTCCACTTAGGAATACATCTCTTTGCTGTCCACCCCAATCCTTCCCTCAGTAGATTTCCATCATGGAGATGGCACTGCTAGGCAGCCAAGGACCTTGTCCAGAGCACCACCACCACCGAGGGCACTAACTGCTGCTGGGCACCAAGCGGCTCAGATGGATTCAGTTTAGTGTTGCCCAAATTCATATGTCTGGAAGAGACTTTGCCGGCTTGGCCAGTGCAATCACCTTGTTACAAGGTGCATCACTGATACTGGCAGATGTTCATCTCCCATGTTCTTCAAGAACCTCAAGCTTGCCCAAGCAGGTCAGTTCATTTTTAACCTATTCCTAGAAAGGACACATGTTCCTCTGGTATTACATCAGTCTTTCTGCTGTTTTAATCCATTACTTCTTGTATGCCTAGTATGGTCATGGGGCACTGGTTCTTCTTCACCCTTCCAGTAATATTTTCCATCTTTGAAAAGAGTTGTCACATCCTCCCTCAGGCACCTCTTTGCAAGCTAAACTGCCTCAAGTTCAGATTTTTGTTGTAAGTCATGAATCATTTCTAGATGGCTTGACCAAGCTGAAAGAGAGCATTTGATGCAGCAACTCTGACAAATTTAACTTGACACAAATGATCATTTTAGTATTTTCAAAGTAAACTTTTGGGTTTTTTTAATTTTTTAATTTCATAAGTATTTTATGATTTCAGAATCTAATAGGGGATGAAAAAAATGTGTAGGAATATCTGAATTTCACATGGAAATTAAATTCTAAAATCCACTTGACATTTCTGGGTGGTTTGTCTCACTGCAGCTTCAGGTCATAAGACGATGTACGTGAACATGCAGGTTTTTTGGTTAAAACTGACAGATGTAACAATGACTGAATTGCAAAATAACTGCTCTGTTGATTGATACTGTAGTAGGCAGGTTATTATAGATTAAGTGCAAAATCTGTTTTAGAGAGGTATTTTTAATGGGTGAATCATGTACACCCTTAACTTCACTGTGCATACATTGGCAGCACAATCTGAAAGCCTTGTCTTGCAGCTCCCTGGGGTGCAAACTGCTTCTCTGCCTGGGCCAGGGTCTTGACATGGTTTAACAGTTCATTTCCATGACTACAGTTCTAAGCTTGGTCTCTGGCATTTCTGACCCTAATGTTGAGATTCAATATTTTTATGATAGGGGTCTAAATTTGTGTTCCTGCCGACAGGGCTGCTCTAGTACTGTAAATCTGAATTTTGAACCTATTTTAGCCTCACCTTGTCACCTTCTTAGCATTTAACACTAAGAGTCCAGGAAGAAATGTTGCAAGCATTTTGATATCTTCCAAGCCGATGTCCACTGGAATGCTGAATTGGCTGAAAATTAATTGTTTGCTGCTGGTTTTGGATTAGGCTTTAGTCCTGCAGCATCTAACTCATGTTCGTATAGGTGAAGTGCTGGAAATGAGTGACTGGAAATAGGATAGTGCAGAAACATCTCTTTGAGTGGAAGCTGAGAGTTTGGCTTAGGTTGTTGTGTGACTCCTATAGATCCTGCTTGGATCTATGACAACCCACTGAGCTGCCTTTATAAGTGACTGATGTGAAATCATGGGGCTCTGTGATTTTGTGCCCACAGGGAGCAGAGTCACCCACTGGGGTGGCTTTTTGGATCTGCAGCTGGCCAGCCAGAAGCTGCTCCAGGTGACTTGGAGAGATGAAGCTTCTCACTGAAATGCCTCTGCACTCTCTGGCTGCTTGTTAGGAAGCAAACACGACCAACCATCAAAATTAAACTACTTCTTTAAAATCCATAATCCAAATTACAATATAATTTGCATTTAGTAAATGTTTGTTAATTGTTAATAAGATAACATTTGGTAAATATGAATTATTTAAGGCCTGACAAATATGATTTGATGGCTACTTGGCCAAATTTTCAAGGGAATAATTATACAGATAGTGAATTAGAGCAAGCTGCATGCTTCTGTCCATAGAAGCTGGCTAATCAGAGGGCTAACTAAACATTCTGTGGTGCAAATTTGACAGCACATGCTTTTGGCTATGCATGGATCCTTAAGCAAATTTAAAGTCTGCATGTGAAAGCAAATCACCCAGTGATTTAACAAATGTTTCTTAATCTCTATAATGAAATAATTCCATTTTAGCAATTTTTCACTCTAGCAGACTGTATTTAGTTTTAGTTTTTTTCTGTTTTATTGTTATGGAAGAAATATATTCTCATTTATAAATTATTTATTTTAGATTAATTAAATATCTTAATAAATCTGAATTAAAAGTACTTGAAGTATTTAAGGGCTACTAAAACAAACAAACAAATAAAATCTCTGAGGAAAAGTATAACCCCAAATCAAGTTTATTTTGAGCACAGTTTTGTTTGGATTTTCATCACCATTTTTGCATACTAATGCTTTTAATGGGCTTCAAGAACATGTATCCAAGAGCTGAGGCTCTCATTAATGAATCTTTTACATCTGCTAGCCCTTTGATTCCATCACTTGCTGCTGAATAATGTATTAAACTTTTCCAAGCTCCTTCTATTTGCTCAGTGAGAGCTGCAATGGTTTCTTCACATTCATTTATTCTCCACATTTGAGTAAGGCCACATTACAACCACGATGCTGCTGAGATTTAACAGCAGAAAAATAATAATCAACAGATCAGAGAACTTTCCTGGATTTACATTTCCACAGAAGACAAGGAAAAAGCATCTAGCACCTGCCTATTGTAAGTGTCCATGTAATGTATGCCTACATGGATGTGAAAATTCCAGCTACTATATATGGAGAGCTACTGTCTTATCTTCCACTAAGAAATGTTAGTTTATTTCAAGGGAAACAGAGCTGGCAGCAGTGGCACTTGGTGGTCTGTGCTCGTGTCCACTATTCTGTCTTTGTCATAATTTTCAGGTAAGCTTGCACCTCATCCTGTGTTTTGATCATGTAAGTACTGTAATGGAAATCAATTACAGGTGGAAAAATTCCTTTCCTATTAATATTACGTTTTTCATTATGATTTAGAGTGCTAAGGAAGAGACCTGGATATCCCATTACTCCAGTGCAACAACAGAGATTGTAGATGAGCTATAAGTAAAGCTGTTGGGAATTAGAAGATAGGTAAAGTATGGCAGAGCAGCCACTTCTTCACTCAATATATTCACTTGAAAAACATGGGGAGAAGGGGCTCCCAGAAGTTAAGTTTTGCAAAGGAAGAGTGTGGTTGACATGCTTGTGAGGAGGAGAAGTGGATGTGATTTTTACTTAAGAGGTTGGGAAATGATCTGCTAAATGCTGTAGGGTAGAAAACATCTGGGATTGAAAATTGTCTAAATAGCCAGGTAGACTTAGGACATGGAAGGTGGGACAGATCAAGCATGTTAGAGCAGACCTGTGAGTCCTGAGAACATAAATATCTTAGTAAGATATGATGAGAAATATTTTAGTCTTCCACCCAAACCAGACCATATTTATAAGAGGAAAAAGGACGGTTCTCTAGCCAGTTAATAACGATTATGACAGTGTGAAAGGGACTTAGAACCTTTCTCCAGCCACTTAAAAACAACTATGACAATGTGTAAAGGAATTAATCTACTGTGTAAACCCAACTAGAAGGTTTAGTACAATCCAAGTAACACAAAAGTAGTTTGCATTCTGCAATCAAGAAAGGAGAAATGTACCCATTCACCCGTATGTTCATATATATCATGAGTGTGTTGAATGCTAAAGCAGAATCGAGCAGGACCGCTTGCATTCGCTTTTAAAAGCCTGCTTTCATCAGGGCCTACTCTTTCAAGTTTTATATCCATTCAGGATCCAGCATTATGAAAGAACAATATTTTTCATTTTCAGATCTGAACAAAGTGGACACCAGAATAGGTAGCTATTACACTGCACTGCATTAGCACAGGTAATCAGGAATGATTATCCCCCCTCAAGGAGACAGAATGACCACAATAAACTAGGCTAAAATGTGCTCTTGGGCCTGAAGAAGTTTTACAGCTCCAGAAATATTCATCACTGGTAACTCAAGGCTAATAGCTGTGAAATTTCTAAGGGGAATATTTTGCTTCAACATTCAAATGACCTGAAGTTTAACAATGTTTCATTGCAGCTGAATTAAATGTTTTGATATCCAGAGAAAGAATGTAAAATCCTGCCTTAACTTGTACTCTGCCCTTTCTGTAGATGTGTGTCAATTCTGTTAGTTTAATGAGATAGACTCATGGATCTATAAATTTGCACAAAAAAGGGAAAAAACCCCCAAAACAATCTGTCCATAGTCCCATGCTTTTGTTGTGTTGTTTTTGGGGGTTCTTTCTTTTTTTGGTTTTTTTTTTGTTTTTGTTTTTGTTTTTGTTTTTGTTTTGTTCTGTTTTGTTTTGTTTTTAATGAAAAAGTCCCCAAGCTTAAAAAAAAGTACATCTCAAGGAACAGTCAGATGTAGGTCACTGCATAGCCCTGGAAACACATTTTCTAATTTTTTCATTAAAGTTATATGGAGCCATTTGGCTTACATGTAGATTCTGGGGATGATTAAAATCTTTGGAGTGATTCTTCAGTGAGTTAAATTCAAAAGGATTTCATCCAGGAAGCTGAAATGAAGCTAAATAATTGTCTAAATAGCCATATTGTTTGCCACAGTAGCTCATCTGGCTTAAGGGTACTATTACCAGAAGGATAACTAAGAGCAGTAATTAATGATGGACATTTTGGGGGAAATTCGCACACAAGACCCACTTGAAATAGGTTCATGTTTATCATTGCCTGTCTTTTCTATGCCTAATTAAATAGCATAAATACTTTAACAAGAGATGCAATATGATACTGAAATGAAGCAAGTGGCAGCACCTCAAATGTTCTGTTGAAGCTTCCAGCAGGCAAAAGACAAGAGGCAAAATGAAAACCAGCTACCGTTTCTCATACAAGTGTCACAAGTGAATTCTTGTGTGTTTATTTGTTTGTGGTTTTAAGTAGACCTTGCAAAGAGACCCTATTTCTCTTCTATCAGTTATCTTTCACTCCTGAAATTTTCCCTACAAAATCTGCATGACTGGATAAAGACTATGATGGAAGCCTATTTATATGAATACAACAAAATATGATCTTAAGAAAGATATCCATCCTGGCCCTTCTACCTTTTGTATCCAAGAAGCCAGTACCAGCCCAGTATACCTTTTCCACAATATTTGGGATCTTTCTTGGAGACACCCAAGTAGAATTTAAATTTGGACTGTTGGAGGGACAAGACAGTTTTATCTGTGGTAATTTTTGTAGCTATTGCATTCACTTTTCTCTTTGCCCATAACTTTACAATATCAAATAGTGCATTTCATGTTTCTTAATGAGGGCTTTGCATTAAGGCTGAAGTGCTTTGAACTCTGTATGCTTCCTTTCAGCACAGCGTGGATCTTTGGCAGAAAGTCTACTGATCACTAGGAAGACCGAGACGAAAGAACATTAGGGCAAATTATGACATTTTTGTGGAAGCTACGTTTTGTCTTCTACCACCAGTGAAGACTGTATTTTATTTGCTGAGTACATCAAGCTGTGCTGATAAAGTAATGTGATTGTGGATCTGCCTGCAGTTCCTTTTTCTACAGACTCCATCTCATTCACAGCAGCTGCATGGAGTAACATAGTCCAGGACACCAAGGGCTCTAAGCGGCGTGCAATAAAGTGGGGAGAAGAGGAGAAAGTCAAGTTGTTTGCCAAAGCTCAGGGCAAAGCAGTGGAAAATGTCTTGCTAGAGTTCGGGGATATTTTGCTGCAGACTTTTGTTTGTCTAGTAACCTGTGGTCTTTTAAAAGTGCTTTGGTGGCTTCAGACCTTCAAGCAGATAAGGTTTATTGAAAGAGAAATCATCATGCATTAAAAGATATGACTGAAATCAAACCAAAGCAGTCATAGAAATGGCACTAATTTGCAAGCACAGCAAGAAGAAAGCATGAGTGCAAATCAGCCCTGTTTGAATATTACAGGGAGTTTTTCTTGAAATAATTCCAGTCTAATTCATGTGAGATGCTGTCCTGAGAGGTTTTTCCACTGCTCTCACTTCTCCACAGCACTATGCCAAGTGGTGACCATGCTAACTCATTTCAGTTACCTTGCAGTTTCCCAAGGAACTGAACTAAGGGCACTCTTATGGTCTAGGGACTGAATTATCCTAATTATCTTAATTAAGTGGTTCTTTTGCATCTAGAGCACAGGACAGGGAACAGCATGTTTGCATCTATATTTAACCAGAAAATTTTGCTAATTTGAAAACTCTGCAGTAACACACCGCTGACACAATAAAAGTTACTGCCACTGGTCAGCCCTCAGAGACATCTTATGCTCCCATGAATCAGAGAGAGGGAGTTCAGATGTCTATCCCAGATGTTAAAAAAACCCCAATGAACGCCCAACCATTTTAATAAACCAGGCAGGAGCAATTTCTTTTCCTGTAATCTACAGAAACGTATGCTTCTGCAGGATGGAGAGTCTAACAGGATAGTGAATGACATCTTTCTATGGACAATGTGACTGGTATTTTAAACTTCTTTCCTTTTAGTGTGGTCATCTACAGCTGTCTAATATTAAACCACATCCAGGGAATCTTGCCCAACCATTTCCAAAAGAGCCCCTGAGCAAGAATGGAAGGATTTTATTATTTGGCTCCCCAGTGGGGAACTTTGTACCCAGAATGAGCTGGAAAACAATAAAAGCTTTTATTGTCACTGATGGAAAAAATGATAAAAGAGACCAACTTTTGTTACCATCATATTACAAGAATGAGAGAATATGTTGTATTTTTACTGTATTGGCAATATTTTCAGTTTCTGAGAACTTTTGGTGACCAGAAAACTGGGCTAGAGGGAATTCTAGGTCAGCTTAGAGTTTTTAACCATGTGGACAGGGCATACAAATCCAAATTACAGCTTCAATTTACCACGTGGTAGAGTTATACGTCACGTTTTCTTTCACATTCAGATGCATTTTAGCAAGAATCATTTTGTTTCACCTTTTTGACTCCTGATGTTACATTTTTTCACCCTCTCAGTGTCTCAGGAGATCACATTTTTCTTGAAGCAGTTTGACTAAATATTACCAAAACTAATGGTCTTTCAGAAAGTTTTAAGTAGAAATAGAAATTAAGATAACTGCAAAATCACACTTGTAGTAGACTTTAATATTTTTTAATTAACTCCTATTTTAACTGGGACTGGTGTTGGAGCTTTACAGAAGGTATGACTATCATTTACCATTAGTAGTGATTTGGCTCTATTATCAAGGGAAAAGGGTAAACCACAACTCATTATGCTCTGAGATAAAGAACTGAAAGATACTGAACAGAGGAATTTGAGACCAACCCAAAACAGATGTTGGAAATGTAGGGATAAAGTAAGAGGAGCCTTAACCCCAAAAATGTGCTGACCAATATACCAAAGGAAGGATAAAAAAATCAAACCAAAACAACATCCGTGTAGTGGTTGAAATGAAACTGTAGTGGGTTGATGATGACTGAGTGCCAGGCACCCACCAAAGCTGCTATATCACTGCACTCTGTGACTAGAGAGGGGTGAAAAAATATAATGAAAAATTGTTGGGGTTTTAGGAGAGTTTTTTTGTGTCCCTTTCTTTTCCTCTTAAAGAATTTTTTCCCCATGCTAAGGGACAATTGCTGAGTGGTTAAGAGAGACAAAAGACCTGAACACAGGGGGAGGGATCCAGCTGTCCTCTTTTACTTGGGTTTTTTCTCAGGTGGGGGTGGAGATGCTGCGAGATCTGAATGGGCAAAAGGAGTTGGGTACAGTGCCCAGGGTTCTTTGTTCTCCCAGTGTTCGGAGGGGATGGAGAGGCTGCAGTCGCTGCGGGATCCTGCTTCGGCTGCCTTCCTTCTACCCTGCCCTGCCTCTGCCATTCCTTCGCTGCTGCTTTGAGGCTTCGCTGCACTGTAGCGCTGCTAGCCCCGCACCCCCTGCCTCCTGAGATGTCCCGGAGTTTCCCTCTGCAGCTCCAGAGCTTGATACATCTCATCTCCCACCCGGATTTTGGGTTCATCCCTGCTGTTCCAGCCTGCTCTTTCCCAGGGAATCCTGCTGGGGCAC
>VYZQ01002206.1:64569-75469 GCA_013400655.1 Mystacornis crossleyi
GATTATGGTTAACTTACCACATGTGGTTTCCCCTGCTGCTCAGGGAGAGGAGTTGTTCCCCTACTGCACCATGGGGTCCCTCCCACAGGAGACAGTTCTCCATGAACTTCTTGAATGTGAGTCCATCTCGCAAGCAGCAGTTGTCTGCCAACTGCTGCAGTGTGAATCCATCCCACGGGCAACAGTCTTCCCCAAACAGCTGCAACTGAGTCACTCTTGCATGGATTGCAGTCCTTCAAGGACAGGCTGCTCTAGCAGGGGCTCCTCTCTCCATGCGCCCTCCATGGCGTCACATCCTCCTCTCAGGCATCCACCTGCTCCAGCATGTGTCTCCTCCATGGGCTGCAGGTGGATCTCTGCATCCCCGTGGATCTCCGCGGGCTGCAGGGGGACAGCTGCTTCACCACGGTCTGCACCATGGGCTGCACCATGGGCTGCACCATGGACTGCACCGCAGGCTGTAGAGGAATCCCAGCTCTTCCCCCTCTTTCTTCACTGACCATAGCGTCTGCAGAGCTGTTCCTGTCACATGTTCACACCCCCTCTTCTCTGGATGCAATTACAGCTGCACCATAAATTTTTTTTCTTTCTTCTTAAATAGGTTATCACAGAGGTGTTGCCATCATTTCTAATTGGCCCAGCCTGGATCAGCAGCACATCCATCTTTGGAGCTACCAAGGATTTGTTCTGCCAGGCATAGAGGAAGCTTCTGGCAGCTTCTCACTGAAGCCACCCCTGTAGCCCCCCTTGCTACCAAAGCTTGGCCATGCAAACCTAGTAGAGAAAGATACACATGCTATTTAGGAAGACCTGGAAAACATCCTGAAATGGGAGAAATCCTTAAGTGACCTAATCTGGGCTCTAGTCTAAATTTTTTTAATCGTGGTTTCAGGATTCAGCCTGTCAAATTCAGCCTGGCAATGTATGCTAAAATGAACAGGGTGGACTAAATGAAAAGTCTAATTATCTAAAATTGTGCCATCAGTGTGTTGCAAATTATTGCAGCATGGAAGGAATTCAGAATTTGAAACAGTTTACTTTTGTTCCATTTAAGTAGAAATGACTGTTAAAGGTCATGTTAAAGGTGTAAGTTTAAAAAACACTCAAATCCAAAGTAATAGCTTCTCTTCTGCCTGCCAGAAGACACAGAGACTTTGAAATACCTTTTAATTTAGAATATCTACTTATTTACCTGCCTGCTTTTAAGAAACAACAGAGAAACAAAAACAAATTACTGCCCAAAGTATTCTGAAGATGAAGCTTTCTCAGATTTATGTGTGGACTGTCCTTCATAGATGTGAGACTGCCACATGAGAGTCATAGGTGCTCAGAAGAATATACTTTTTCTGTTAGCATAAAGGGCTTGAAGAGCTCTATCTGTTTAGCTATCAAACAGAAAACTGAGAGGTTATTTTATTACAGTATATGAGTACCTCATGGGGAGAAAATACAAAAGGAGTCTTTTGTATAGCTGAGAAGAGACTTAACAAGAATCAATGATGGTAGAAAAAGGCTGAAAAATTCACATTGTTAATGAGTTTATTTAGTGAAAACAAAGGTGTGTGGGAACTGAAACAAAGTCCTAACCAGACACTGGAATTAATTCTTCAAGTAAGAGAGTAGCTTTCTATGCAGTATGTTCTTTACCTGTCAGGCAGAATATAAGGGAAATGGGGTGCAATATAACAGCCGCAGTACACAGGAAATTACTCCAAGCTTTAGAGATGCTGTGTACAGCTGGCTTAAATCCTGCTTAAAATTTAAAATTTTAATGTTCTATGTCTCTGAGCCTGAGGAAATTGTCCAAGATCTCCACTTGGAGAGATGGCTCTTACATGCCACTGAGGAACCTCATATCAGTCAGTACCTTTGTGTTAGTCCAGTTGCCACATTGGCTTGTCCTGATGTTCATACTGTGGTCAGCTTTAAACACATCCTCCAAAAATACTTGTGGATGATGCAGTTTTATTTAGGTCAGTTTAGCAGCTACCTTTTGTTCAGTGGTCTACAGCACGTGCCTAGGGCATGGAACATCCCCATTCCAAGCCCAAGAAGATAAGTACTATGTTCACATCTTCCAAATGTGTCATAGTCATCACAAAACTGAGACTGAACCATAGACAGGGTCTGATGCCCTGAGGAAGATACAGACTGACTCTTTTGCCTTGGGTAGGGGGAGAAATCACAATTTCTCCTCTTCAGTGTGCTTTTGGCACTTGGGCCACTAAATTTTATAGGAAATCACAGAATGGCAGAATGGGTAAGTTTGGAAAGGACCACAGAGTCACCTGAACAGTAAAGACGTTCTTCCCCATGATCAGCTGGAACTTTCTATGCATCAGTTGGTGCCCATTGCCACTTGTTCTATAGCTTAGCACTACCAAACAGTTCCTGGCTCCCTCCACCCTCTTGACACCCTCCCTTCAGATCCTTATAGACATTGATAAAGTTCCCTCTCAACACAGAAATGTGAAAACACTTCTGGGAACAGTGGCTTGGGATACCCGCCTGTTCCAGGCATCCTCATACAAATATCTACATGAGGCATGAAACCTCCATGTAGCACCCCATGTGAGGTTACCCACTTTTTGAAAGTTATGCACGAGTTACTTCTGTTATGCAAAGCTTTCATTGCAGCAGTGGAGTATGAGTCACATGTTTCACATTGCCCTTCACAGCGGTGCACAGTGATTAACAGGAAAGAAAAAACTCTTCCCAGTCCTGCATTAGTTTTACATGAGAGGGCTTTTTCTTGTGCAACTTAGAGGAAGAGAACATAATTGGTGTCATTATGTCTAAGATTATTACTGTTTTCTGCAACTGAAATGGTAACAGATTGTCAGATGCTGGGCATATGTCTGCTTCATGTTCTTTTCTATTCAGTTAATCAATAAAAATAATTATGAGAACAATTTCCATGTCAAAGACAGAATGTGTTGCCTTTTCACACTGAAATACATTGGGGGTGGGGGATGGTGTCAGCGTAAAGCAGTAACTTTAAGATATGGAAAACCAGAAATGGATGTGTTCAGTCTTGTGTAAACTGACAAGAAAAAAAGGAGGAAATGAGAAGAATGAATCAAAACTGAGTCAGCTACCTTTACTGTTTTTTAAATGAGGTGTGCCTCATTCTGTACTGATAAGAATGTTGACCAAGCCTCCACTGCTACCAGATCCCACTATGTCTACTGAAACGTGTGGCACTTGTTACCCCCAAATCACGTACCCTTTCAGGGATACCCTGGCTAAAGGAAATAATATTTCTTAGGTTAATCAGACTCACAATAGTCAGACTGGAACATAATTTCTCTGTATCTCAGTCATGGCCAAAAATCTGGGTAAAAAGACAGATATCAGACTAGGAAACTGCATCTTTATAAATGAGATGGGTAAAACATGTCTTCATAATAGATCAAACATATGCATCTGATTATATTTGGACAATGGACAACACTAATGCTGCTGGGCTGGGGAGTATTTACAATAGTGTGGTGGTTCAGAGCCTGGCTGAAAGGGAAAATATGAGGAAAAGTACAACAAAGGATAAATGAGAGGAGGACAGTTTGAGGATATTGAGGTTGCCAGTAGGAAAGACAAGCAAGGCCTTTTTATTTTTTGTTTATGAATTTGACAGAGGTAATGAGAAAGCAAGTGGATATAATCCTTTCAGTTGCATGAGTGTGCCTGGGGATTTGTTTGTGTTATAATATATAGGCATCTTGGTTTAACTCAGCCCACAACTAAGTACCACTCAGCCATTTTTCTCAAACCACCCCCAATGGTGACGTGGGAAAAAGAATCAGATAAAGTAAAGAAAAACCACACCAAAATTCATGGTTTCTGATAGAACAGTTTAATAATTGAAACAATACAAAATTATATAAATAACAATTAAAAAATGAGGAGAGAGAGAGAGAAGGAGAAATTAAACCCAAGAGCAAACCCAAGCAATTCACGATACAATTGCTCACCACCCAATGACCAATGCTCACCCCATTTCCAGCGATTGCCAGCGATTGTCCCCTTCAGACCAACTTCCTCCAGTTTATATACTGAGCTTGACATTCTATGGTATGGACTATCTCTCTGGCCAGTTTGGGCCAGCTGTCACAGATGTGCTCCCTCAAGACAACTTGTGCAGCTCCTCACTGTCAGAGCATGGGAAAATGAAAAGTCCTTGACTCAGGGAAAGCACTGCTTGGCAACAATCAAAACATCAGTGCGCTGTCAATATTATTCTCACAGTGAATCCCAAACACACCACTGTACCAGCTACTAGCAAGAAAATGAACTCTATATCATCTGAAAGCAGGACAATAGGATCCAAGTTCAAAAGAAGGGCATGTTTTAGGTGTAGTGAGCCGAGAATAATGTCAAGTCTCAGAAAATAAGTGGAAATTTTCCTCCAACAAATGCATATGTAAGAAACTGATCACAAAAAGCAAACACACAGAAGTTAGTCCTATTTTTGGAGCAGATTAATTATGTAAGTGCTTGGTGAAAAGTAAGAAGCAGTTTTATATCACTTTTTTACATTTCCCAGGGCAGATGTGCTGTCCACAAGAGGAACTCCTCCAGAAATTTATCAGAGTCCTTATCCTTTGGCATTCACCACTCTCTATGCCTATGGTAGGCGTGAGTGCCTACAATAAATGCATTAAAGTCTGAGACATGCCTAGATTTTGTGCCTTCTAGGCAGAGAGGAATAAACACAGGACACAAGCCATCTCCTCCTAAGTGGATTGCTGAAAAAGATCAGATTAAACATAAGCCAAAAGTGCTTATTTCTCTTTACTGACTCTAAAGGAAGTTGATGGTGGTGCAGGCTCATCCATATGCTGCTATGTGTGCCATTTTCTGTGAGAAGCTCAAACAATTTATTGATCATCCTCAAACTATCAGTACTAGAATTAAGCAGAAAAAGGCTTTTGAGCACTCAGCTGCTCAGATGTTTGCTTTCATTCTAACTTGGAAGTGAACAACAAAATGTCTGAAATAACCTGTAAGAGATAATGGAGACTCCTCATAGAGTCCTAAGGATCTGTATATCTGAGGATATGTATACAAAGGAGACTTCCAAACAGGCAACTGAAAGATCAAGGAGGTAGAGGGCAAAGAAATAGTCTGATGATGCCCATGTTCTGATGGGAAAAAAATCACAATAGAAATATTACCTTTTGCTGTTTTGCCATGTTTTCTAGCATTGTCCCCTCTTCAGAGGTAAATAAAAAAACTCCCATTCTAGTTTTGTGATGCACCTGAATTGATTCTTTTACACCAAAACTATAACCTTCCTTCTCTGCAGGACTGAAAGACAGAGGGACTGGCAGATATTATAGATATGTAATTTGGGAGGGAAATTATTAATTTACTAATGATGAGTTGATGATGCTTCAGCCTACCCTCTCTTGGGAAGTGGTTTTGGGGTCCTATCATATCCAATACTAAGACCACACTGTCTTACAGATTGAAGGCAATTGTGAACTTTAATTAAGCTCCGAGCCTTATTTCACCATGATTGAATAACTAAAACTGGGAAGGGAATGGAAGAGAAGATGTATAGCAGTGGAAATAATTAAGAAAGAAAAGTGGAAAGCATAGCAAAACAGCACTAAAAGCTAGCAAGAAGTGGCTTTAGCAGATATGTATATGATGCAATTTCAAGTCCCTGGAAAAATCCAAGTTCCCCCAGTGAAGAAGTTTTCCCCACAAGTGGCTTTGCTGACAGAAGCAGAATGCCCTTTGGTCAAGCTTCTCATCTGTGTATCCAAACACTTCCTCAGGAAGCCACTATGGTTCAGGCAATGCTGTTGGTAATGCAGCTTGTGCATCACTGGAGTAAGACAAACATGGGTGAGAGGAAAAGACATAACCTGACCATCTTGTTTTGAAAGACAGGTGTCTGCTAAGGAAGGCAGGAGCCTCCCTTGGAATGAAGAAATGCAACCCCTTTCCCTCCAAATTATTATAATTTTGAAATTAAGGGTCTTTCAGGCAAAGATATGGGGAATAGGAATAACAGTTCTTTCACTAAAAAAAATATAAAACAAAGCAATAATATGGGAAAACACTGGTTTAAAATCTGACAGTCAGGGTACGACCTGACACCCTGCTGGGCAGGGTGGTGGTAGCAGTCCGATTAGGTGAGAGCTGCAGTTCTCCTTAAAGTGATTCTGTTGAAATGATGATCTTGTAGAAAAAAGGTCTGGTCTTCCTCAGAAAGTCCAGTGGTTGTTGTGTAGCTCTTGTCCTCTGGGAATCCAGTGGGAAAGGCTCTCCCGTGCCGCTCCAAAACCCCAGACTTAATCCAGGTGGGAATGCTTGGCTCCTTCCCCCTGGGCGGAGCATCTCACAATGGGATGGTGAGTCATGAGGCAAGGCCTTGATGGGCCATTAACAGGAGATAGTCCAGGAGTGAGTTATCCGTGAGTCATGTGCAAGGCATTGTTGGGCCCATTAACAGAAGGCAGTCCAGAGGGAAGGAGGCAGGGAACCTTGCTACACCTGGTTTCAACAGCTCATGAAAATGGTGATAGAATACACTGTAACCCAGGACATACAGCAGGACAAAGACTTTCGGAACATTATCTCCACCACCCTGACTTTTTTAAAGTGAAATACTTAGCTAATAAAATTGTCTGTATTTTTCCTACAGGTGAAGCAGTTAATGTAAAATTACTTAACTACTAGCAAGAATTTTTTGTCTCTTTGTATTCAAAGGAAAAAGTGCAATCACACCATTATTAACTGTAATTATCTTAAAAAAAATGAATCTAGTGAGGATTCTTTTTCCAAGGTTCTCAGCTAAAGCAAATTTCACCCCAGAAGACAGCAAAGCTCTGGGCACTCAGTGAACTGACAAGAGAGGCAATATACATAAAATCCCAATATCCTTAAAGACTCTAAAAACGTTTCATAGTAGCACTTTTTATTCCTGTTGTTAAACTTGATAAATTTTCAATTGAAAAGGTACTTGTAAGGCCCTCTTGAGACTCAAACCCTAATGTAATTATACTACAATAATCTTCAATACATATATTCAAACTGAATGGAAACTCCCTAGTCAAAGAATGATAATGCAGTTATTGCCTAGGTTTTTTGTCTAAACACATTAATCCCCCTAATTATAATTCACAGGGGAAGGAAATAGAAATAAAAGTTTTGCATTCTCCCCCAAAAAGCAACACCACCAACAAAAACCACAAACCAACCAAAACCAAATCCAAACAACTGAAAAACCCCAAACAAAAAAAGCAACCCCAGATAAATTAAAAAAACCCTGAGAACAATGAAAAATAAGTTCTCCGTACACAAAGCAGACTGCAGGCATAGGATACAACCTGTTTTTTGTTCCTTGGCATCAGTGGACTTGTACTGACAGGGAACATCAAGGTGAAAGATCAGCTCCTGTTGGGGCTCACCCTCTCTTCCCCCGGGGGGAAATGGCCATAGGTGGACGTGTGGTGGGGCATGGGGCTTCCTTCTCCGTGTTCCCTTGGTCATGTGTACCCAAGGTCCTGTCCCCTATTGGTCACTTTGAATGTAGCCCGTGGGAGTTCTGTACTTAGGGGAGTGTCCACGGGACTCCTGGGAGTTGTTCTAGGGTTCTCCCTGGGGACGGTCGCAGTTGGAGTCCATGCCGGGCTCCAGCCATGTGCGGCTGGGACAATAAAATCTAAAAACATCTATCAAATATCGTCTCCTTGATTCTTCCATGGGCCAAGGTTGTCTCCCAGGGAAGGTTGCAGCCACCCCACTGCAACAAGTTCCAAAGCATTTAGCACTTCTTGACAGTTCAAACCAATGGGATACAGGCTGCATGGCAAAAAATATGGGTGGAAGAAACTGTGGAATATTTTCTGCAACTATAAGCTGAAGACTAGGCCTACAGAGAGGGTATGGCTGCAGCCTTGAGCTCCCATAAGTGGGTTTTTGAAAATAGTAACACCTGTTCTCATTCCTGCCATTTCTGAACCTTCCAGATCCTTCCTGATATCAGTGTCAGAGCGAATGACCCTCCGTGTTGGCAGAGAAAAGTGATGTAGGACAGGTACATATACCATTGGATTAAGAGAAAGTTAGAAGTATCCAAATTATGTGTATTGCTCTATCTGTGGGAGAGAAACTCCCTAGTATATTCAGAGGGAGTTTAAAAGAAATTTTGAAGTCTGTCCACCCCTTCTGGACAGCCAGCATGAATACCAAGATTCCCTGATACCCTTCAACATCTGCACCGACTCACATAAGTTGATGGTCATCATCAACACATGTAAAGGAATGTGACTGAGAACGTATAACCCTTATAAAAATGAGTACAGTTTTGCAGGAACCACCATTTCAGGTGTGAGAGAAGTAATTTTGCCCTGTTCTTCAGATAAATGTTCCTTCAGAGGCTTTCTTTTAAGAAAGAATGTGTTTCAACATTCCTAAAATACAGAAGCTTAATCCTGTCATGAACATGGAGTTGGACGAAATGATCCTTATGGGTCAAATTGAGATATTCTATCATTCTATGAAAAAAATCAACACCACTGCTTACTTTTACGTAGAAAACAGGTGGAAATGAAAACTTTCATCAGAACTCAGCAGACCACACTCATAACTCTCCTGACTCCAGGGAAGAATCTAGATTTGTACTACTAATCATAACTATTGTTTATGTTTTGATAATATGATATTGTGTGGGAGCTGAGTCACTGAAAACTGGATTTTACTTCTCCTGAAAATGTTCTCAACTTTACAGTGGATTGCTGCTAAATTTTGCAGGTTTGCAGTGAAAGCTGATATTTGGGAGCAGAGGAGCAAAATGAGTTAATATGTGCCAGAGATATGAATGCAGTATAACAGCGTTTGGAAGCTTACCAGAGGGAAGAAAGGAGGTCTACTCATAAATAAGGAAGACATGAAATTAATAATGTTTCCAAAGTGACTGAGATAACTCACAGTGGTATCAAGCCTGTCATCAGTAAAAATATACATCAGAAATATTGAAATATTGGGTACAGAGAAAACTTACTCAAATACATTTGGAAAGCTGAATGCTTGCAATCCAGCTGGTCTTGATCATATCTTAGGGCAATCACCTCCCAGAGTTATATAAGCTGTAGGCTTCACCTGTTCTTGAAAGTTACAGCAATAAAATTGATGATGTGGACCCATAATTGAGCATGATTGACTTACTGCAGGTAGGCAAGTTACTTCATGCCAGCTGAGCCATAGTGACTGGCTCCGTGTGCTCTCCACTAAGTAATATCTATTACTTTCACTAGCAGCATAAAACCAATTGACAGAAACTAAAGCTAAAAAGCAGGGCCCCTTTTTCCAGTTAAAGAGAGGTATATTTCACTTTGACTTAAGTAGATTCAAAATTTGTCTCAAGTAAGCTATAAGTTGAGAGGTATTAATAGGTGGGGTAAAACTAAGATAAAAGTAAATTACTTAAGAAGTTAATAAAAATAAATACTCCTGTGACCTTCAGAGTAGGGAGGAATACTCTTTGGAAATTCTCTGTAAAAAAAAACCTTTTAAGAGTTAAGGGCAGGGGGAAAATAATAATGGAAAACATAGCTCACAGGGCTGGATTTTTCCATTATTATTTCATGAGTGGATCCTCATTTCTTAATTTATCTTCTTGCTTTCTTTCAGTAAATTGTGGAATAAAACATTTTGAAAATCAGTGAATTAATCAAAATAAAGCTCCAGTTATCCACATGCTAGACAATACATGAACTGCTGATGAACAAACTCTGGCCGAAGATTTGCTTTTCTTGAAGGGTTAAAATTAAGCAATTCAACAGATATTTGTTAATTTACTTAAGTATTAAGCCATCGCATTTCACAAGTTCTTATCTGGAAAAAAATTTAAAATTACCCTGGATAGAAGATACCTTCTGTATCAAAAGCCTGGAAAAAAGCTTTGAATGCCAGAGTAAGTTTCAGGAGCATTGTATTTATACATTACTGACATTGGAGAACTTTCTTTTAAACTGAGCATGTTGTTAATGAGAAAGTAAAGAGCACATTATTGAAAGCCTGCAGGTCATACTGCACAGAAATTTGTATTAAAGTAACCCAATCAAACCCCAGCTTAATACCATAAATACAGGTAGAGAGAGAATAAAATAGATTTAGAGAGATTTAAAAACCAGATTCAACTGAAGACTACCCCTACTAATCTAACATATGTTCAGGATGAAAAGAAGAAAAAAATGAGAGGCAACAACGCTGAAAGGTACAGAAAGATGGCAGAAAACTGCCTGCATGGGTTTGAAATGTGTTATGGTAGCTGAAAATACTTGTGCAAATTGATGCTGTGTATCCAACTGCATGGTGCACAGCACACAATATGTCTGGGTCTGTATTCTCAGTCTCTTTAAGCTAGGATGCTCAACTCATGCATTCTAAGAGGAGAAGGATGACAACAAGCTTTAGGAAGCAGAAAAAAGGTTATGAGACTGAAGGATATAGGAATGTTTGAGGCATCTAATTTAATGAAGAACTGAAAAAACAGAACTGAACAGAAAGAAAGGTAGTAAGTGGCAGATGCTCGAAGGAAGTAGAAGCCTAAAAAAGGCAAATGGGGCTAAGAAATGGAAAAAATAAATTAGACATTAGGGATGTAAAATGGTAAATGGGATTTAAAAAAAATTTTTTTTNAGCAGGTTTAGAATGAGCAAATTTTCCAAATCCAAATTTCATTACCTTCTTCTTCAGCAGTTCTTTCAACATCTCAAATCATCATTTCTTGTGCCTATTGCAGAGACAGGAATTTCTCCATAGTTTCTCCATAGTAAGATCAATTTTCCCCTTTTCTAGTTTTCTCCAAACTCAAGCAATCTATCCAAAATTTCACATATACATTTTTCTAGCAGACCATACCGCCAAAAAGTCATAGAGGAAT
>VYZQ01002206.1:76320-90152 GCA_013400655.1 Mystacornis crossleyi
TTGACTTGTTATTTACCTGGAGGCCAAAGTCATCATCATCATCAAGTCTTTAGTATGAACCACATACTGGCAGCGAGCAGGTTAATGGGATCTAACAAATCTTCATTTTTCCATTAGTTTTACCTGCAGTTTTTCTCATTCTGTACCAAAGTTTCTTCAGAGGTCCAGTTATGAGATATATAAAATTTTAAAGCTGCTAGTATTTTTTCTGGATAACCACAGTTCTGTGAATATATGTTGCCTGATCCATAAGCTTTTCCCTTATCGGGGAGTCATGTTTCCAACTGGTTGCATATAAAGCAGGTCCTTTCCTTTCTTTTTCTTTCCAGCAGGTTTAGAATGAGCAAATTTTCCAAATCCAAATTTCATTACCTTCTTCTTCAGCAGTTCTTTCAACATCTCAAATCATCATTTCTTGTGCCTATTGCAGAGACAGGAATTTCTCCATAGTTTCTCCATAGTAAGATCAATTTTCCCCTTTTCTAGTTTTCTCCAAACTCAAGCAATCTATCCAAAATTTCACATATACATTTTTCTAGCAGACCATACCGCCAAAAAGTCATAGAGGAATTCAGCTAGATTATTTATTAGGAGCTGTACCTTTAAAAAAATTCAGGAGGACTGCAGTCTTTGAAAAAAATGTTTTGAAAGATGAATACGTCTCCAAAACTACAGTATATAAGGCCAGAGTCTGCTAGATTCAGCAAAATCTAAGCACGATCTGGTGCCTCTGGCAAAACAGTTGAGAAGTCTTTTTCAGACTTGAATAGTCCAGATTTTTATGAAGGTGTCTCCAGTGAAAACAGGTTAGGAATGACATCACTGTGTGCTGTGGCTCTCAGAAGGGATGTGCAGTTGTGAAGGTAAAGAGCACGTCCCCCACAGCAGACCAGCCTGGAATCCACACTTTTCAAATGCCGTGTTTTAGAATTTCTCATTGCAAAAATGAAATGATTTTCAAGGTTTCTCGCACAGTAACATAACATTTTGAAATTTTCTGGTTTCCCTTAATTCAAGGTCTTTTTACAACTGCCTCTGTATTACTCAAATTGCTGGATTTTTTTCTTAATTTATAACTATTGAGGAGAGCTGTGATTAATATCCCTTGGGTGGGTTTTTTTTGTTTGTTTGTTTGTTTGTTTGGTTTTTTTCCCCTAGATCTAGAGCTCTTATCTCGTCAGTAGTGAGTAGCTTGACAAAGGTATGCTTTTTATTTCACCAGCTATCGGGGTGGGCATCAGCACCACACCACAATACCCACATGTATGTCAGCAGTGCCAGTGTGCACCCTGAAGAACTCCAGACACTCCCCCCCCTGGGGTGTCTGGTGCCATCTGAAGTCCTCTGGGGTGCCTGAACAATCTGCACAGGTCAGGCAGTGAGGACACAATACCCAGGGGAGAGCTGGGCTGTTGTGAAGTATCAGGCTGTGTCTGCAACTGGGAGGCCCCAGTGGACTTGATGGTCCTGGAGGTCTTTTCTAGCCTTACTGATCCTAGGATACTATGATCCCAAGTGACCATAACTGCTGCATTTAGACATTAAGATTGCTCTCCAGGCTCTGTGGCCAGCACTGAATCCTTTGGAAGCTCCGACATTTGATGCACATATAGAAACTTAAATTTAGGTGTCTTAATCTGGAAATGAATGCCACTTAAAGGGCAGGATCTTGATGCTTATATTTAGGCACCTCGTGCCATGCAAGCTATTCTAGCATATCTAAGAACTCTCATGGGGCAATCAGGTATAACAAAAGACACACAGGTAGCTCAGACCACAGTGGAAAGACAACTGAAGGTCAAGTGGGATCCCTAAAATGTCTTAAATTTAGTCAGTTGAATCCACTCTGGATATCTATGATAACTGAATAATTTTTTAAAATCTTCTTTTCTATTAAAACAAACAAACAAACAAAACCCCAACCAAACAGAAAAACCCCAAATGTATCAGACACCTTGGATTCACTTCTGTAATCCAACGTTATCTGAGACGATGAGGCTGTCCCACCCATGCTGCCACTCCAGGTGGAAACAGATCTCCATAAGGATGTCTTAGATAGCCTTCCATCTCTCAGATGACAAAGAATCATTTACTGAATGAGGCCCTCATTGAGTGCTTTTCTTCTGTCCTAAGCCTGAAGTCTAAAACAAAGTAGACAAAATACACTTCAAGAGTGCCTAGTTTCTCTAACTTCACTATGAGGGGATTTTTCATATAATTTAACCATATAACACCTGAAATGAATCCCATGTAGGGTGTCAGACTACTCTTAAATAACTGTTTCTCCTAAGGATTAAAGCAATGTTTTGGCAGGTTTTTTTAGCTACAGTGTTCTCCAGGTGAGAATTTGAAATTTGACCTGTAAAATGCATGAAAAATGCAAAATCAAGGACACTAGAAAATTATATAAAAATATACAAGCCAAAATAGCTCTATGTCATAACATTAACATTTAGAATTTTGAAATCTGTAGACATTCCAAAGTAAAAATGTCAAGACATTTTCTTTTTTAATTTCTCCACAGTAACTTTTGCAAAATTATTATCAGGAAATGTTTTGAAAATGGATTTTTGACAGCTCCAGATTTTGAAGAAAATAAGACTTAGATAATAAATGCAAAAGAACTAACAATATGGCATTCCCATCAGCTCCCCAGTATCTTGCTGCATAGCTCTTTCTACAGGCTACAGAGTAATTGAGACTCAGTCACCATGGTTGGTAGGTGGGTGGCTATTATAGATTTCACCAGTTCTCAGTTTTCTTTTAATGAACATGAGCATTAGTTTTGATATCTCATGACATATCTCCTACTTATGGGTACATCAGGGAAATCAAAAATTAGTGTAACTATCACTCGAAATTTTAGAGGAGATGGTCATGATGGGGAAACACAAATAACAGGAGAGTAAAGAAGACAGTACCAGTGACATTTTCAGAGGTGTTTAAGTATTGTCCTCATAATGGTCTCGCTGGAGGAAGTAGTAAATGTCCGACTTGCTGAAAGAGCCTGAGTATTATGCATTTTAGAAAAAACCTTAACCTATTGGGGAGAAATAGAAAGAAGATGAGAGGGCCTACGTATGAGCTCATTTGACTTCAGAGCCTGAGGGAATGGATTTATTTCCGAAGGCTGTTCCAAGGCTTCCTTACACAGGAAACACACAGCTGAAAGAAGATGGAAGTTTCTTTTAAGACTTCCCTATGTGGGAAACATATGTAAAAGAAGATGGAAATTTCTTCTCCACACAAATTTCCATTTGAGTTATGATGGCTTAGATCTGAGGAGTCACTACAGCTTGGAACCAATGGTAGAATTAGGATGCAGTGTTTGAAGTGCCTTGCAAGGCAGTAAAGGAGCACTTCTTGTGCAGGCAATGGACCGCAGAAGGTGTGTGTTCCCACAGATGTATTGGTGGGCTAGGAATTCATTGAAGAGGACACTGCAAAGCAGTGCTCAACTCCACCTTCCCTATTGGCTCCACCTCTCTCCCTCATCCCTGCAACGCATCTCTGCAGAGGACTGGCACCCATTCTCACATGGATCTCCTTCAAGGCTGTTATGGCAGGAGCTAGATATGTATCAGTGCAACGGGCTTTTTGTTTCAGTTTCTTTTAAAAAGGTCCAAAGATGGCTGATGTGTAGATGGGACTTCCCGTTTTTTATTTTCTTTCTCTGCAGAGAAAGCTTATGCATTCTTACCTCTTGCTGAGACACACTTGTATTCTCAACTTGCCTGTGCTGATATTTTTCCTGTGCCAGTAATGACATCCAGCTTCTCACTTCTTAACCTCTTTCCACTGAGACTAGCAGTACAGCCATCCAGATTTATCTGTTCATTTCTCCCCTCTTACTGAAGATAACAATTATTTGTACTGGAACAAACTGTGTCTTTGGAATGTATTTTAACATATCAGATGAAACAAGGACTGGAGACTTCTAGTTTTGAGCTCGATCATAAAATTCACCAAGCAGAAGCAGAATGAGACCCTGAAGCCCAAAGGTAATAGGACAAGGATAAGCGAAAGAGAGGAGTGCCCATTAATTATTAAGCCTTCATTTCCTCTCTCACCACAATAGCATTAAAAACTAGTACAGACATGTAAATTAAAAATAAATACTCTGTAGTTCAAGGCATTCATTTAACCTTGATACTGAGGACTCTCTCTAGGGATACAGGCTGGGATTTTTTTTTTAATTACAGGCTGCTAACTCAGTGGATGCTCAATATAAATTAGAACCATCTTTTTGCATTAAAAACACACAGATGATGTTCTCAGGACATCATTTTCTCATCTTCAGCAAGAGTGGTGACACCTCTGCCACCTTCAGAATGTTTGCTCAGCCAGAGTGGAGCTTGGCACCCAACACTGTCCCTCTGACCATATGGCAGGGAATGGGACTGCTGTGCCTCAGGGGATGATGGATCTTCTTGTTTCTGTGCCATCCCTGTCTTTTGTATGCATGAGGATGGAGATGGGAAAACCACTATATCAGTAAGAATTTCTGTCCAAAATTATGTTTATTCTCATCAAAATACCACTTTTATGCTAGTCAGAGGCAGTTGTCAGTGACAGCAAATCAGTCCAACTTCTAGCTCAGAAGGAAATTTTAATTCAATTAAAAATAGAATTTTCAGGTGAGGCCAGAAATATTTCCTTCCTATGGAGGCTGTGAGGTTAAAAAATGGCACATAAATGTATTTAGCTCAGTAAGAATTCATACCCTTCTCCCTGTGCCCTTGTTTCTCACTGTTAGTAATTATGGCAATCCCTACTCTGTTTATCAACAAGAGACAGAGACAATGCCCATACTGAGCATTATTTTAGACAATTCATGAGAAGTTGTGACTGAGGTAGGAACCGAACTATATTAAGCTGTGTGTTAGTGCTTAGTCCTTCAAACTAAAAACCTGCCGAGATTTTGTTAGGCAACTCTCCCACAGTTAAGCACTCATTTATCTTCTGCATTATAGGACCATCCTCTACAGTTGACTGTTCTGGAGATAGGCTGGTGAGGTCTATCACAGCGTATTAACCCAGTAAATATAACATTTTATTGCCTGGAACAGAGTGCAGGCTTCCTGGTAACTAGAAACAATGTTCCTATCACTTATCATGCTTTGTCTGGACTTTGGCCTTCACGGAAATTTATTTTAGCTAATACCAGCAATTCTTAAGATAACTTCCTTTGATTTGGCTTTCGCTTAGCATGGTACATATCCCTGGTATAACACTTCATGGTGTATGTATACTTACATTATCATCTGCTAATAGGAATAACAAATAGTTCTTTCATGCAGAATGACTTTTGAGCCCAGAAAGAAATACAGCTTGGAGAACTATACGCTTAGGAACATAGGAGACAACCTTGAAAACACAGGCAAAGGATGTGTTCCCAGGGCTATAAGTAGCTCACCAGTACTCAGTTACTAGTCATCAGAGGAGTGCAACCCTGAGAGGTGGCTGAAATGGTTTTAGAAGTGACTTCTATCTGACACTGTAAATTGTGGTATTGAGAGTAAATTTACTCGTAACATGGACTTGCAGATCAGTGAAGAAAGAGAAGGGAATAAAGTTTCTTGGCAAACATGCAAAAATTACCCCGAACTTTCCAAGGATGAGAAGGAAGAAATGACCAGTGTTGCATTCCAGCTGAAGAAGGACTTATTTGCAAATTCCCAGCAGCAAGTACCTTCAGGACCCTTGGGGCGGTGATGGGTACCAAAGAAGTGTTGCTATTTAAAAGTTTTTGAATATATAATTTAATACTATGTATTTTGAAGTATTTGCATTAGTATCATCGTAACTGTACTGATAATTCTTTGACTGGACTATTACGATCCTTTAGAATAAAAACAAATTATTGTCTTTGCTTGTATAATGTGTTCATTTTGCCCATAAACAGACTTTAGGCATAACAAATTAGTGAGAATTCAAACAAGATATTCTGTAACTTGGATTCAACAAGCTGTTAACCATGTGTGTCCCAGAAGCTCTTGTGCACCTTTCAGACACTTAAGGAGTGCAGCGTCCTGTTGCCTTTCTGATCATTTCACCATGGCAGGATGATGCAATTTGTTTGACATAAAGTTGGCAAGAGAGAAATTGAAAGTCTCAGAACCATAAGCAAGAAGACAGAGCAAGAGACTGGATGACTAACTACCTCATCCCACTTGCCACAGCTCTTAAATTAATATCTTTTGCAGGGTAGTAGAAATGTCACAGAGTTATGGATGATTGGTGAAGTCCTGCTGAGTCACCCTGATCTTGTAGAACCAGCAACTCCATCCTGAGCCTTGCTGTGCTCTGCTAAAAGGTGCTGCTCAGCAAGCTGAAAAGCTCTGAAGGAGTAGGGCCACTGCAGTGAGTTATTGTTGACTGTGGAAGAGCCAGGGTCTTTACCCGGTCCAGTGCTGGGTAAATAAGCTTCTCAAGAGGCTGGCCAGGCCACTGTGCCCACTGGTTTACCTCTGTTGAGTCCACTGTGTGTCTCAGTGCTGTGAAGTGCACAACATCAGGTACCGCGCCTGGCTGAATATGTTCCACAACACTCTGGGCGTCATTTAGGAAAAGCATCCTGCTCTGGTCTGTTAGGTTGCTTGTAGGAGAGATAATCTGACCCTGCTGTCAGGGAGGAGGAAGTGGAGTAGAAGGCCACAACTGCTGCAACTGTGAAGGGCCAAAGCCTTGCTAAAAGTTGTGGCAAACTTATTTTAGAAATCTGGAATCTTCATCTTATTACAACATATCACCTTATTCTTGTACACAAGATTGATGTGGGGGATGTGATGATGCTAAGCTCAGAGGCAGAATTTATTCCCTACGTGGTAACAGATGGTGTCTGATCCAGGGATCCTTGCCAGGAGTTCATCAGCTCTGTGTTTGGGTAGCTCAAGTCACTGTCTGCGAGATCAGCTTGTTGGCAGAGTGAAGAGCAACATCATCCCCATGGCCTGCTGCACATTTCACATGCTGCTAGTGTCTGATGCGGCTGAAGGTAGGTGAGCTGCTCCATGGATCCCACCTACCCTTAGGCAAACTTGGAGGATTGCATAAGTGACAGCAGCCTCTGGGGAAGGAAAGAGCACTTAAGTGCAATGCAATACATGTTCCACAGACACCATGGAGTCTCTGCCTTGTCTGCCACCCTTTCCTTAATTTATCTCCCCTTCCCCAGTTGTCTCTGCAGAGAGCAAATTACACTCTTGATCATCCTGAAACCAACAGCAAAATGCCAAATCTAATGTGTTTACAATAGTGGTCCCTGGTCTCTTCCCTTAGCCTGAAGTAAAGTCTTTGTAAGAAACATTATCTTAGTGAAGAGGGCATACCGATAACTCTTACTCCATGCTAAGAACCATCCATTTCTTTCCTTTCCAAACAGTAAACTCACCAGAGGGCTGTGGAAAGAGAGACAAATCTGATACTACCCAGACCTCACTGGAACGAGACCTGTTATGGGTGACCTCCTCAGACTGTCAGAACTCCTGAAAACAGATGAATCTTGCAGATTGCTTCAGTTTTAAGGGCAACAGGGACAGGAGTATTCTCATTGAGGAACTGGACTATTAGTGGAAGATAATCTATTCAATTTTGGTCCAGTGCAAGCATGATGATAATATGAAGGATGAGAAAGCTACTATTCTTTCAAAAGAAAGCTAATTTGCAGAAGGGTACATCAATCTGCCAGACCACAAGTAACAGCTAGGACACCGTAACAAGGTATTTGTCCCACTGGAAGAAGAAAAAAAGCTCAGAAAAATATTTGGTTGGGCTTGGCTTTCTTTTTAGACAGAAGCCCACCCCTTTTTTCATAGAAAACTTCTGAGATTATTTCTTTATTTTGCTCAAGCTTTGAATAAAGTTCATTCTTGTAAGGACTAGCTTGGCTGTTGTGTTCACACACATAACTGATTGCCAGACAAGCTCTCCTTGATTAGTGAGGCTGGCTTATATTAGTCATAGCCATCATCACAGTCAGTTGAGGCTGCTGCAGCACCATCTAGAATTCACCTAGAACATTCCCTTAGAGTAGCAACACTCCCGCACACCAACACTGGCATTTTGCAAGGGAAGCAAAGACACAGCCTCTGTATCTATGATCTGTATTAGAACTAGCAGTGGCACAAAAGACCTTTCTGTCCTAGACAGGTGTGTCCATGGGATCAAGTGCTATACATTCCTGAGTACAAGACCTGATACATTTATTCACTAAACAATCGCTGGAAATGTTGAGATAGTGTTATGTTAGATGTGGTTTTCAGGAGTTGTGAGAATGTCATAGAAGGTCGTGGAGGATAGTCCTGGATTAAGTGACAGTGGTTTTTCTGAAGAGAGCAAACTTCAGTAAACTAAGAATACTGATTAGGAAATTCAAATGACCTCAGAAACCAGGGACTAGAATGCTGAAGTTATTTAGGATTTATTCGGATGAAAGTTACAAAAACCAGTCAGGAATGTGTATGACAAGCAAGTTGCAGGCTTCCTTGCTTTAGTAATCTCTCCCTCCTTCCCAAGAGAGGTATTAGAAAGAAGCAGAGAGCTTGGAAGGAGTGAAAAAGGCTAGATCAGCTCAGGCTATGACTGCATTACTTGACTGGGAGCACTTCCAAGTTTCTTTGTCTGGGTATATGCTTCTGATGTATTCCAAATCCCATCCCTTCTTCTTCCTCTGAATGCACTCTGATTACTATGACCAGGCAAGTTTTAAGAAATGTCGGATCTGAATCACAGCATCCCTGAACAAACTTTAGGTAAGTCTGTACATGGCCAAAGAAAGTTGGAATCAGGTAATATACGGATACAGCAGCAATTTGCCATGGTGGAGACAAGGTAAGTTTACTTTTTAGTCTTAAAGCAAGAAATAGAAGATTATTCAGCTGTCAGATAGGGCAACAAAGAAGAGAAATGGACAATGAGGAGTACATATACATGGAAAAAAGTTAGGACTGCTCTTGGTTTACCCTAGATAACACATGCCACAGTGGTGAGCAGAGGTGCAAGGCCAATGACTTTTGGAGACAGAGCAGCCAGAATGAGGACAGGAAAATGGAAGTCATCACAAGGAAACTGAAACACTACTTACACTACAATGACAACAGTAGTACAAATATTTTTGAACAGATGTATCAGCTTGGCTAATAAGTAGTCTAACCATGCTTTCAGGACAGCAAACTCATCTTCTGTAAGGGGAAGAATGTAGCAGGATGTTACCCACCACAGGAAGGCTTATCTGTTCTGCCTATCAGCTGGTGTGATAGCTCAGGACATCTTCCCCCTCTCATGAATCTGCTAATTGATGAGATAACCCAAGCTTGGACATCCATCCAGTAGTGAGTTATCTCTGACATCATGGAGGTGGCATTCCCAGCTGACAGTATACATCTTACCTTGAGAGCAGATTGAAGGGAGATAAGCCTTGAATTTCTGACTGACATTTCACTTTACAAACTGTAAAAGCTGCACAAAACTTTTAAAAAGCAGAAGTCTTCTGCACATTCCCTGGAAATGTGTGGGGATCTCTCCTCAAGGTTTGGGACCCTGGCCTTTTGAGTTACTCTCCGGGGTTTGAGTGAAAGGAATCTGTGTACCCCATCGTCATTTTGGTGGTAAACTACATTGACTGCTAATCTATACTATTTCTTTGCTAGCTATAATATAGGAACCTTTATGTTGTGCACTGTTTTATGTAAATCTACTAGTAGTTCTTCATTTTAGCCTTTGTAGTAAGTAACTCTGTTTAACACCTTTTGTCTGTTAATCTTTGGTCTATGCAATAAATAACTAATTTTATAACAGACCTGATTTGCCATTTTTAAGAACTTGAGAGCCAGGGTGGTTTAGGTGTGGGTCACCTGAATTTAAGCTGCTGGCAAAAATCTGAACCTAAGGCAGGGCTTGTCTAAGGCTTTCACTCGATCCATAACAAAGTAGGGGCATTGGGAAGAGGTGCAGTGAAAGCACCACTGCTTTTGAACCCCAGCTGACTGCCAGCACTGTCTTAAAATGCCCTCACATGGCACTTCCAAGACAAAGGTGGGAGGAGGTTACTCCCACTTGGCTGCAGTGCTTATCCTGAAGGGAAACACTATCTTAGGAAACGGACTAAAGTCAGCAGAGACTGTGGTAGTAGATAATCTATTGTTGAAACTGGGAAGAAAATACTAACTGAAGCACAGCACCTGAACATTTGACATTGTCCTGGTTTGAGACAAATTTGGAGGAAACGTCTGAAGTGAATGTATCCTTTAATAGAAGGGAGATTTCAGCAGCCTCTCCCCAACCAGGTTTGGGAAGAAATTCCTCGGAGGAAAGTGAAAAAAACTACCTATTTAACAAGCAGGGTGCATGCAGGCACCAAAAAAGAATGAATAATGTTAAATAATAAAACCTTTCGCTGTGGAGAAGACCTGGGTAGATTCAGAGTTCTTTGTAGGTGTGGCTCTGCCCTCTCCAGGGCTGGGGTTTGGTGTGGGCCCCTCTGGGCTGTGGTGTGGGCCTGCAGGTGATGGTGATCTGGACTGGAGTAGAGCTGAAATAGTTCCAGAAAAAGTTCTTGCCTCAGCTAGCAGGCTAGCTAAAAAGTAAAGAATTTTAACTCTCCGTCTCTCTCCTGAGAAAAGGACCCAAAAGCTGGGGAAAAGCAGGAAAGTTCTTTCCTCGGCTCTGCTGCAGCGAGAACAGAGGGGAGTATGTGTGTCCTTGAACGCAAAACTGCTCTGAAGAATTCAGTCAGCTTCTCTTCCCCCTCTCCTGGACCCAGTTTAAAGGCACAGAGAGGCACAGGATTCATGTCTGGCATAGAGCAGACGATAGGGGATACAGCATCATAAAGTCACCCCAAGAGAGGCATTCACAGACTCAGGAATAGATAGATATGAATTGACCATGAATAGACAGAGGCTGGAGACTAAAGGATTTTTAGACATCAAGGCAGAAAAATTCAAAAGGAACCTTCCAAAATGATATAGGGCTGAGAAAAATAAATGCTCTGGGTGATTTGCAGATGAGTCTTGGCTGGATTGTGAGTGAGTCCATAAGGAAATCAACTAGGGAGAGAAAGAAAGGTCATGCAGAATTTGCAGCAAGTTTTTTTCTTTATGTGCAGTTTCTTGTAGGCTCATCTTGGATCACATTCCTACAAAGGAAACAATACAATTTACAATTAGTCCTACTTTGACCTGGGCTGTGCTGCACAACAGCAAGAATAGTGCTAAGAATAGTTCTAGCTTGGGACTGGGAAGCACTCAGTGATGATACAAGGGTCAACTGACAGCCCAAGGAGTTTCCACAGCTTTCCATTCCTTCTGGCTATATACTTTTGAGATTATTAGAGTTAGAATAGTACTTCCTTTCTCAGGAGGTGTGAAAAATGGTGATACGCTTTGAAAAAAAACCCTTTTGGGGGATTGTTATGTTAAAGCGACAGTGCTTTAAATCACATTGGCCTCATTGTGGCAAGTTAATTCCTTGGTGTTACTTGCATTCCTAGATAGAGCCAACCAAAGAGTCAGAAGGTAGGAGAATTTTCAGGCTTCTCTCACAACCCCCACTACTCTGTGGCTTTCTGGACCCGATCCATGGGCATGCTGAATTGAGGAAAGCCTAGGAAAGGAGAAGGGGAGTCGTAGTCTAAATTAGATGTTGGTCATGGAGAGTGGGATTGAAGTAGCCCACTTCCATAAACGTTTGATGAGTACACTCGTGTATTTAAAAGAATTGCTTTTAGCTGCTGCTGTAGCCTGTGCTGGAGGGGCTAATGGGTTTGCTAAAGAGATGTCAGTAGCAATAAAGATCTGAGTAGTATTGTCATAAGTGACAGCTGTTCATTGGGTGATCCTTTATTGCACAAGACAGCATCTCTAGTGACCATGTTCCTTCATATATGTGACTTTAGCTGCTTTCCAGTGAATTATGCATGAGGTAGATATCCCAAAGTCCCCTTTGCAGACAGACTAGAGAAATTTACTTTCATACTAGAGCCTTGTAATGAACTCTCACCTCACATCATCATCACCAAGATATTAATAGTGGCATTTACTTTCTCCTATTACAGGAGGCACTCACTTATATGAAATATATATATAGTGTGAATCTGCTTATTTCAGTCACCTCTCATGTATTTTAAACTGATTTAAGGTGGTGTAGTGCATGTGAACCTCCCCTTTTATTGTGAAAGACACAGGTTTCTGTTTTAGCCAGTCACCAAAAAAATTGTTCCATTTTTACCCTGCTGAAGAGTATGAAACAAAGTATTGCACATGTTGGAAGCTAACTTGTGAAACGAGTAGCAGCTTGTGGTTTTCTGTCTAGTGGGAGTGCTAAATTGGGGAATACCATTCCTAAACCACAACAGCCACCGTGCTTGAGCTTTATCTATATCATTGGTATGGAGACATCTGCAGTAAAAATTTTAGGAAAGCATGGAGTGACCAGCTAGTTTGTGCTTTATATAAGAAATCAGAGGTTGTCCAACAACAGCAGAAGGTAGCTCTCAGCAGTCAGAAATGTCCTTCTGGTGATATTTGACCTTCACCCCCGCTCATGTGATATCCCAGCAAAAAAGAGTAATATTTCTGCAAGAAAAAAGCCGCTATTTTTGGTACTCTGATAAAATTCAGGCTTTATCATGATGAAGAAATGGAGAACATGTCCTTTTTTTTTTTACAGTTTGATATAGTTAGAAAAAGGACAAAGAAGTTTTCAGATACACCAATACTTTTCAGATTTGAAGCATAAATCCAAGCGCCTTTGTTTTCCTCATGCTCTAGTGGCAAAAAGTGTTCTCTGTGTAACAGCAGACAGACTTGGAAAGGTCCATGAAAGACTGGATGATTAATGTCCCTTCCCAAAGGGAAGTCCTACTGTACTGCTAAGGAGAAAACTGTCTCAATGTAGTGGCTTCAGCTACCCAGAGCAAGTTCTATGTCAGGAGTGATTGAGATGAGTGGAAAGATTTATTTTATTAAAAAAAAAAAACAAACCAAGGGGTCTTTTAGAGTCACTTCTGGATGACATTAAATGAAGGAACACAGCACCAAAGGGATGACACTGGGGTTTGAGAAAAACATAAATGCAAGCTGAGACGGTATAACCTACACACCAAGGAAAGACAGCTTATTCCCACCTCTACTTTCTGCTAAAAGCAAAATTTTTCAAACCATAAAGAGTTGATGCACTGGCTAATTATGACGCATGGGTATATTTTTGGTATCCATTGGAAGGAGGAGCACAGAAGAAGAAATGCTAGCACTTTTCTACTGTGACAAGGTGTTATGCATTTATTAAAAATGGATGTTAGTATTGGCACTGTTAGGTCACATTACCAGGACTTTATTGAGTGAGACTCTTGAAGTCAGCCAGAGTGAACGGGCAGCAGGCAGTGGGAAGTGGGCTGCCAAACTGGTTCTGCAGAGAACCAGTGCTTTCTGTACCGGTCAAGTTGGGTTTTTTAATGCATAGCTGGAGCTATGAGACCAGAGCCCCTAGAGAGATGTAAGCTCACTGCTTGTTTGTATTTCATTCCTCTGAATATTTTCTACAGATGAAATAGCATTAAACAGGCTAACACCTGTAAATCATGCCATTTTTCATATTTTGTGGGATTAAGGTAGATATTCTGATGGTGAGTTGGCCTTGAAACTCTTCAGAGGTCTTTTTAATGTACCTGATTTTCTTTTGTAACTTATCTTCCCACCACCTACTCCCAGCAGTCAGATTGGAATGCCTTAAGATGGAATAGAGAAAAAATTTAATTCCTTGAGATTTTGCATTTATTTTACTGAATCTAAGGCCTAAAATAATTCATAGAAGGTGCTTTGCAAAACCTATTT
>VYZQ01002206.1:96132-108020 GCA_013400655.1 Mystacornis crossleyi
TTTTTTACTTTACACTGCAGGAACAACATTATGTCTTCTACTGGTCTGAAAAGCAACCAGAATATTTTGTGTCCTAACACAATTAAAACTATGCTAATAATGCAACTGGGTGGCTTCTAGACCAACACTTGTAGTTTGAGATCCTAGAACAAGCGGATATCAGGTATAGATATTGACCAGAACTGTATTCAATTTACCCCTCTATACATCCACAAGAAATCCATTACTATTTGCAGAAGTACTTCAGATGGCTTAAAATTTTCATCTGAATTTCTGAAGTCATAATTTGACCCAGGCTGATAGATAATATTAGATCAGGAATAAGAGTGCATAAATCATAGACCAGAGAGGGAGGGGAGTTTGGTCTCTCACCAGTGAATTTAAGAAAGTGTACTCTAGAGTAAGGATCTTTGTATTATTTACTTCCCAATAACTTATTTTCCCCTTATATCTGCTCCCAATATCACGCTGGCATGTAATTTTCACTCACTTTTATCTGCTACATGTAGAGAGGGGAATGGATCTTTCTCAGGGCTAGGCAGAACAGAAGCCACTTATATTTAAGTCAGGAATCTGACAATATTCTCCAGATATAATGGACTGTATTTTACAGCTTATTGCATCTGTATGTAGAAGTGTGATAAACAGGTGAGTCACTTCAGATGCTGGCACCTGGACAGGCTTAATTGTGCAGAACGTTCTCACCCTGATTTCTCTTCCTTAAAATACACAGGTGCCATTCATGTTTGCTCACAATGAAGATTTAATTTATTGTCCCCACCTTTCCTCTCTTCCCTGATGCTGTGGAACGTTTGAAAGAAGTTTGGCTTAAATAAACAAACATATGAAGTCAGGTGGGAAGGAAGAATCTCTTTGCAAACTCCTCACAGCTGTAGTGACCACCTTCTTTTGCAGAGTCACGGGTCTGGAGGGCAGGCAGATGGGAACTTTCTCTTTTACTGATGTATTTGCATCTCATTGGCATTTTAGGGACCATGTTTGATAGTCTTGAATATTGATCACTGGCCACATTAAGTTGCCCTTTTTATATCTCTTGCTCTTACTCATGTGTGCTCTCTTTTTAAGATGAAAAGACAGCAGTCCAGAGAAAAACCCAATCAAAGAGGACACGAGGTGGAAACAAGGGAGTGAGTGATGCTTACTTGGTGGTCATCATATTTATTCACCCTGTTCAGTATAGGTTACAAAATGTGCAGCAGACAAAAAGAAAGAAGCAGAATAGCTTTCCAAGAATTAACTGCCAGTTTGATTTCTATTCAATACTATAAATACAGGAAGGGAAAAAAAAAATCCACATTTGCATTTAATTCCCTTAGCTAATTCAGCTGACTAAAAGTGCATAAATCTGCTTGCTCTCCCTGGTTCCTCAGTTTTGCATCAGTGACCCTCACTTCACCTTGAACTTCCCGGCGGTGTAATCAAGAATTACTAGTAATTATTCTAGAAAGTGCTTTATGGATCTCCATTGCCTCCTTCATGTTTTCCTGCTACTTATCTTTCATGGGGAACTGTCTTGCATGTTCTGGAGACAGACTTCTTTGTTTCACCACACACACCTCCTGCAAGAGTGGAAAAATCTCTTTGCTGAAAGATGATGAAAATCTGATTATACAGACATATCCAAGTATCATGGCAACTTTCCCCACTGTCAAAGGAGACTTATGATTATTGAAAATATAGAGATTTATAGGAATCTCATTTTATACTCAGTATTGATACCTACCCAGCTTATTTTGGGGATTGGTTGAATCAAAACAAATTAACGAAGATGTCTTACAGATGAAAAGACCTACACTTGTCTCAAGTCCAAGCTTATGAGTTCAGCTGAAGGTTACCTGGGCAATAAAATATGTCAGAAGGTTGAAAATAAAGCACTTCCCAAAGCATTTTGGTGTCTTCCATTCATGATTTAGACAGCAAAAAACATTCAGAAATACAGTCCTCTCTCCTTCTCTTCAATTTTTAAATGTATGTATTTTAGAGTTTGGGAATCCAGATTCTGATTTCCATACGTAAATTAAAATACCTTTGAAAATTAATTTCTGTGATCAGACAAGCCTACCCAGCAAAGCAATGTACACAGAGAAAGCTGAATATGCTGAAGTCAGGGAAATATGCATGTCGCAGAGTCTGCGCAGTACAATATCATTGTAAGTTCACTGGAAGAGTAATTTGACTTCATAAATGCAATATATCATTGCCACAAACATGGCTCTAATACCCAATTCTGAGTAGTGCCAAAATTCTAGAAAGTGCTGGTATGCTGTTGACAAATACGTTCAACCCAGAAAACTGAGGCCTGAGGGCAAGACTGTATCTTTACAAAGGCAGTTCAATCACTGAACCATCTGAGCCGTCATTACACATTGCTTTATGAAACAGTGTTTGTCAGCCTCTAACTACCTTTAATTATCTTTTGTTTCCTGCAGTGGGGCTCAGAAGAAGAATTGTTAGCAAGGCTGTGTGTATTTATGCCTGCCAAAATCCTCCTGCAGCTATTTCCAAACTGAATTTTTCTCTAGAAAACTTTAGACTCATACCTGTAATGTCCCTGAAAACCAACAGGAAGTGCTGACTGAGTGACTGAACTATAAAATTGTTCTCATTGAATTTAGGTTTGACCTTACTGCTCTGACCCTCTTAACTCATCTTGTAACTCTACATCCTAACTGCAGTTGGTCTTGGGACCGGGGATCTGGGCACTGGAACCGGGCAGATCTGCAAAGTCTTATGTGCTGTGTTCCCAGGAGGGTGTGAACACCAGCAGTGGTCTCAGGGAAGGAAGGTGCTCCATTCCTTTCACTAGGACCTGTGCCATAAACGCTGTGCCACAGCCTCCAGCCCTGCAAACATGATTGCAGCCTTCTCCTTATTGCAGGGTGTGTTAAGCAGTCTCCAAGGGTCTATGTCCACACCAGCCTAAGGTTCCCCCAAAGACTGATCCTGTGAAGCTTCCTCAGTGCAGAACATCCTGCTGTAACCCTGCCATAATCACAGTGCTTATGCCCCTGCTGCTAGGCACAAGGGTGTACCTGTGGCGTGGCATCCTTAGATGTGCCCGGAGCAGCTGCAGGTGTTTTCATTCCAGCCTGACTCAGCTGTGTAACCCACATCTGTGATGACCATGCTGCAGCTTTGTGTAAGGCAATGCATTGCATCAAACAGAATGTGGGAGTTTACAGAATAAAATAATTACTTGGACCATCCTGGTCTACCAGCATTTCCCACTGCTCCCACTAGACTTGTCTGTGTCTTCTTGGCAGCTAAAGCAAGGGCTGGCAAATCTGGACCCACTCACATGGACTTGGTCTGCCTGATGGGCCCCAGACCACTGGAATGTCCTCAATTTTCCCCTGAAAACCCTTCTGGAGTTTGGTCATGCCAGAGGGTCCAAGAGAACCTTTTAAATGCAGGTGAAGAAAATGATGAAGGGGGAATTAGGACCCCTCACCTCATACAGGTGGTGTGAGTTCAGGAGCTAATGTCCTTCCCTGGGGTACTGCAAGAGACAAGGCGACACTGTAGATGTATAATTGTTTCCCAGCGAGGACCAGAAACTGTGGCTGTTGCCCGGGACAGACATCAGACAGGATCACTGGGACACTTGCACTGTGAGGTATACCAGATAAACAGAGACTTTTTTTGAAGAGATGTGCCAGACATGAGCAAACAAGTCCACTGGGGTGGGAAAGGAGCAGGTATGGGCTATGCTGTACTGCTCTTTGGGCTACCTAATGGCTTCTGCAACATTTTTCAAGCACGGGATGCTCTTAAACATGTTTGTTGAATCATGCCAGAGGACATTTCAAGGTTCAAATGTTTGTCCTAATGTGTGAACAGGAATATTCCTGAAGGTCCTCCTCAGGAAATGTAGGCAATCAAGGACTCTAAAACTCAAAGCAAACCAGTATTAAAATAATGCTATTGGAGCTTTTAAAAGTGATACATTGCTTATACTAAAAAATCTTCACAAATGCAAGATTTTGTGTTTTAAAACCACGTTCATGATGTGAATAATTATGTACTTTTCATAGTAGGGCAAAACCTTTCTGATTATTGGTCTATGCTTAGAAGAAAATCTTTTGGTTTTTCTTCCTCCATGGAAAGGTAGAATGATCCAGTGAGGAACAAACACACACACAAAATCTTTCAAAAGCTAGCTGCCTTCAAAAGATTTTTTTAACTTACTTTGGGGAAAAATAATCCCATAAAACTTATTTGTTTTGTTGCCATGGGATGATTTTTTGAGGAATTATATAACCATTCAAGAAACACAAGCAGTCTGCAGTAAAATGAAGTGCTGAGGCAATGTAGCATAGTTAAAAAACTCTGGCAGCATAAAATGAGAGTCAGCATGAAAAGTACAGACTTGCCTATTATGAATTTATAATGAACAAAAATTAATTCTGTTTTAGATATCTATTTAATGGACATTCTCAATACACTGCTGTTCACTGTGCCTTTGAGAAGAGAGTATGTTTATCTTTTCATTTATAGCAGGAGCTCTTCACAGGAGCTCTTCAGCTCTGTGCGTGTCAGGCAAAATATTCCATGATATACAGAATATAGGTGAATTGAGTTTTTCTTTAAACAAAGAAATAAAAACTTCCTGGTTCATTAAGAAGATTCATTACTTTTTTTAGCCTTAGATCACTTACTGTACTTAACACTTTTCTTTGTCTTTCCAATTCTTCCTGCAAAGGAATTCTGCCCTGCCAAAAATAAACACTAAATTTACTGTGATGGCTCCAGAAAAAATGGCCTCAGGAGAATAGTTACACAGGTGACTAGCCTATGCTTCCGGCATTTTTTTGTACTTGGTATTTTACCTTTGATATTAAACCATTCCCTGATTAGATTTTCTTATATTGTTTCTCTATCCATCATTGCTTTGTTTCTCATTTATCAAGTGGGTCCATGTGAACCTCGTGATGTTCAGCAAGGCCAGCTGCAAGGTCCTGTGCCTGGGAGGGGGCACCCTTGGTATCAGTACAGGTTGAGGGAAGAACAGAGCAAGAGCAGCCCTGCCAAGTAGGACTTGGGGATATTGGATAAGAGGTTGGACATGAGCCAGCAACGTGTGCTTGCAGCTCAGAAAGGCGACAGTGCCCTGGGCTTCATCCAAAGCAGCATGGGGAGCAGGGCAAGGGCAGTGATTCTCCTCCTCTACCTGCTCTCCTGAGACCCAGCCTGCAGTGCTGCACCCATGTCTGGGGTCGTCAACACCATAGTGACACAGACATCCCCATGGAGTGGGTCCAGAGGAGTGGGTCCAATGATCAGAGGGAACTTTTCCTATGTGAGAAGACTGAGAAAGATGGGATTATTCAGCCTGGAGAACCTACGAAAAAACCTTCCCCATGGCTTTTTAGTACTTAAAGGGGTCTTATAAGAAAGACATGGGCATTTTGTCATGGCCTCTTCCGATAGGACAAGGGGTAGTTGTTTTAAACTGAAGAATGGTCTTTTCACGTTACATATAAGGAAGAAACTTTTTACAAACAGGTAACAGGTTGCCACAGAGATGGTTGATGTCCCAACCTTGAAAACATTCAAGGTCAGGTTGGATGGGGCTCTGACCTGATTAAACTGAAGATGTCCATGGCAGGGGAGTTGGACCAAATGAACTTTAAAGGTCCGTTCCAAAGGCCCAAACTATTCTATGATTGTATGATCCTATGAATAACAAAACTGTTTTCCCTAGAAGGGAGCTGAAGGAATTTCTTGTGAACTTATGATTCATTTGTGTTCAACTGGAAGGCCAGGCTCTTATAAACCATCTGAGGCAGACTTTGCCTTTCATGTCGTTTGTGTGAGCAGTTGCCAGAGTCGATGGTGAGCTAGAAAGATGATGCATATTACTCACACTAATTGCTGTGACCGCCCCAAGCTTGACATAAACAGCTGGTGTAATAGAAAGATCCACAGCCCATGTCTGATTTCACATCAGCCAAGAGACACAGAGTAATAGGGATGTTTAGTATTTTCTTAGAATATATTTCTAGCCCATAACTGTTGTCAGAATATGCGCTGATATGCCGTGACCTCATATTTAGTTTGACAATATGTCCTGATACTTTGTGTCACTCCTTTGCTGTAATGGTTGCTAACAGTGGAAGACTGCATGCAGAAATTGGTAAGGTTTGGCAGCAGATATCTGAAGAGAAAAAAATTCCTTTACAATCAAGTTTGGATTGTATGGGCTACAGTATATACTGTTAAACCCTCGCTCTTCAGGCAAACAAAAACCTACACAAGTCATACCAAATTTTTTATCAAGAGCAGAATGATACAGAGAATCTCATACGAAGTGGTACCTCTTCTCTGGTAAATTTAATGAGCCAAAAATACAAAAATTATCCTGTCAGAAGCAGAGAACATTGCCTAAGAATCAGAAAATTAACAAGGAAGCAACAGCATCTCCTCTGTATACTTCATTGTATCCACAAGTACCTAATCCAGGCTTTATGAAGTCTTTATGGTCTTCTGCATGAAAACACAAAGGTAGTTTAGAGTGTTTTTTGATTGATAAATTGCCCTTTCAAAAGCATATTTTCATTTAAAAGTACACACTTTTCTCAGGAAACCAAGTCTTTACTAATGTGTTTTCATTTTTGATGGATGATTCTGTAATGGCTTACCTTTCTCTTCCCAGGGCTAGAGTGGTATGAAGGCATAGGGCCTTGTTTACTGTTTATAATCCACAAGACTATTTACAAGAAATTTGAGGAAAAATGTCCTGTCTGTAATAAATACATTTGTTTTCTATTTCAATTTTAAAAATCTCTATTCATCATTATTGGTGAATGTTTTTCTGTTTTAGGAAAAGAAATTGACATATGTTAGAAAATGGATAATAGCAAAGTTCTTCAGTCAGGTATCACCATCTTTTCTTACATGTTACAGCTGTAGTTATCCCAAGTCTGGACTGTGGGATCTTGTTCTATGTCGCCCCTCCTGCTTTTGGATCCCTCTCTCAACAATGGGATGCTAATTTCACCTGTGTACTGTGGGCCCTTCTGCTAAAGCTGAGTGTGCTAACCCCTTCTGACAGCAAAGGTATGGTACAGATCAATGCTGCCAATGTACTTGTTATGAATGTGCTCAGTGTAAGAAAATAATAATTTTATAAGGTGATTTTACTTCTATTTTAACATTATAACACTCTATATTGGGTGGATTTCACCCAACTGGAAAATTGACCAGCAATAAGATAAACACAATTTTTGTGCAATGAGTCTGGCCTCATCCAGAGCATGACTCCAAATGCTGCTCATTGAAGGCTACTTGTGGAGATGAAAGGGTAGGTTGGGTTCACTCAGCTCTCAGCTTCTTCTGTTAGACTGTATAGGATAGGGTGACTTAGCGAAGCACAAGACCCTTCCAAGCTCATCATAAAAGACGTGCTAAGTGGATGCTGCTGAGAGAATAATTAGCACGTCTCCTGTCCATCCTTTCACCGCTGCCCCTTGGCACAAGGCTCATTCTTTACTCAGGTCTAGCCAGCTGATGGGTTGCCAGCAAAAGGGATTTTGCAGCTGTGTTGTGCTGCTGAAGTCTCCAGCAGTGCCCCTGGCTGACCTTCTGCCTCAAGGTTCTTTTGGTAATCTAAGCAACCAGATGCCAGCCTGGAGACTGAAAAAAAGAAGCAGAATTATAACAGAGAAATTAATTTTGCCTAGAAAAAAAGGAAGGAGGGATTTTCTGTTCAGTTTCTGTGAGTGAGTGCTACATGCAGAACATGCACTGGCTATAAAATCTTGACTTGTGAGATCCACGGGATCTTTCATTTATTTTGTTCTAATAAACCATCAGTGTGAGAATAGACTGATGAGTCAGACCATGCTGACAAGAGCATCTTCTAAAGTGGCTAAGGAACCAGCAGAGACCTTGATGATTTCAGACAACTTTTTATCAGGATTTAAGCCTCTGTGAATAAAAGCTTTAAAATATGCCTCCACACTAATGGTTGATGCACAGGGGATATGAAGAAGATTTAACATCCCAGCAAGCATGGGGTGAAGGACACAAGGCTTACCAAGCCATCCACTACATGTTTCCAGCCCACTGGGATACTTTGATGAACATAGAGCATGTTGATGAGACTATTAACCAAATGAGATGGAGAGCACTGTCTCCAGAGAATAAAGGAAGTCTCAGAGATGACATTGTCACATTTAAGTTTTTGTCAACAAATGAAATAAATTGCAAGATCCTATTTTTTTTAATGAATCTGCAAGGACACCCAAAAAAGGTAGTTATAAACCTAGCCTGATATATTTGCAGTCCCCATTGATCCTCACTTTGAGATATCACAATACAACCTTTTCCTCTGGAGCAGGATTTTCAGAAGTGCTCAGTGTTCTGTAAACCTTCTCTTAGTGAAGTGAATGAAAAATATGAGATATAGATTTGCTTTGAGGGACGATGGGAAATGGTTAGTAAGTGGGGATATAACCCCATGACAATATACAAACACTGGGTGGTGTGTTTCATGTCACCTGGAAAAAGCCACTTCATCCACACTGGATGTTCGTCTCTGCATATGCCTGTGGAAGCTGAGTTGGGCCAAATAATGAACCTATTTATAAATCCCCAAGTGCATTTGTACCACAGCTGGATAAATACATGTGCATGTACCTAGAGTAAAATAGTCTGAGATTAAAGTGAAACTAACTCAAGTGGTTATGACTGTACAAAATTGTCATAGATTTTTTTTTTGCAAGTTCCCATGTGAAATGTCAAGTTTCCCTTAAGACGTAGTTTCTTCTTTTGAAGATATTGCATAAAATCTTAGATGTAAAGGTTTAAAAGGCTCTTGCCTCCCTTCGAAATGTGGCTGTTGTCTAAATGGTTATATCTCAGATCTTATAAAAGGGACCTCACTGGTGATCCTTTAGTGTGAAAAATGAAGGTAGTTCATGTTTTTTACAGTACAGGCACTTTGTCTTAATAATGTTGTGCAGTAATAAGAATCTTTGCAGTGCTGCAGTGGTGAGATAGATGCTCAGGATGATAACAGAGGATGCCTACCTCGAACCTTAGGAGATTTTGTCCTTTAAAATAATGTATAAGGCTATATCTAGGAACATGCTGGAACGATGAATATTTATTTATAATGTGGCTTTATCTCATCAGTGCATTTCCCTTAAGGGAGAAATACTATTTTCAAGGACATCTATTGTTTGAACAACCCTATGGTATACCCTTTTCTACTTTGTCCCTGTAGTCAGTACACAGTGCAAGTTTATACTGAAAAATCACAGAGTATTTCTTATCTTACATACCAAAATGTTAAGGGAAGTAGGTGAAAAAGTGCACCAGACCATTAAAGGAAAATAAACTCCAGAAAAATAGTACAAGCAACTTTTAAAAAACAGGTTATCTTTTCTAGTTTTTTAAAAAATTACCTTTCATGTTTGTATGTCAGCACCAACTTCTTAAGAGAAAAAAATCTTGGCCTCCTGTTATATTGCACTGATGCCAGTAATTAGGATTTAAACAGTCTTTTGTTGAACTTGGCCTTGAGCTATGTTTCTCCAAGAAGTGGTTATACCCAGAGCCAGACAGACGTGACTGACTCTGAGGGGAGTGTGGAGGAAAGCTCACAAAGAGAAATCTTCTAAGACCACATTCCCCTCACCTCTGGTCACTATTGTTACACTGGACAAGATTAAATAGGATCAATCAGCCAACCTCAAAGTAAAACCAAGCTGTAGAGGTGGTACAGGACCCAACTGTCTGCCAGTGCACAAAAGTGCTACTTCTGTCTATAGTGTCATGCTCATGAGTCATCTTGTCATCATTACATAGAAAATGACTAAGTTTCTAAAATATGTCAGCTAATCTATTGAAGTTTGATTTAATGGCAATCAGTATAATCTATTACACGTCACATTAATCCATTAATGAAAGCAACATCTGCAAGTCAACTGGCTCTGCTTTTATCTATAATCAAATCGTGCATTAAAAAGAGTGCCCAATAAAATGTGACTATTTATCAAGCCATAAATGTTCCGCTCAGTATTTAAGGCATTGTTCATTAATAGTCTTCCATTGTGTACTTTAATTGGGCTCTGAGCAGATGAGTGGCATGCCGATGCAGAGTGATTAATTAATAGTTTTTCAGATACGATTTTAACCACATAGCTTAAATGATTGAAAACTTTCCTTTCATAATGGGTACAGGCACCTGTATATTGTGTGCTGACGCTGTTATTCCAGCTGCAGAGCTCGTAGTTACCTGCAAAGAAGTCTTAGCCCTTTCAGTCAGGCAAAGAGCATAATCAAAATGACTGTGCTGTCTCATATGATTAAGCTGAGGAGATACAATCTGTGACTGAAATGGGTAATTACAGAACTACTCCTTCACACACATCTCTGACATATTTTACACCGAATGACTAAGGAGATGGGCTGGAAAGTTTAGATTTACCTCGCCAAACATAGAAACATTTCACCAAACTGAGTTTACTTTAGAAGCAACAGGAAGAATAGGCACTTTCAAAGTGTGATTCACCATACTACAGGTGCCTAGAATAGCTCACGTAAGTTGTGTGCTAACAGTACTTTTTGCTCTTTTGACTACAAGTGTGTCATTTGACTATCTTAGGTGTAAACGTCTCTGCTGTAATTGTTTAAAACAAATGGAGAGCATATGCTCAGACTGAAGGATGCTGTTGGAGATGTGGTGGGCTTGTTACTAGTGTGCATCTTGGGCACCTGGACAGTGTCACAACTGCAGTGTCACAACTGCACTGACCATAGAGATACGTGGCATGTGGCCTTTCCTTCCACACTGCCATTGAGATGGCCTGGCCCCATGGCTGTGCAAGCTGTTGCCTTGGTCACAACACTCATTTCATCTTGCAGCCAGACAAACTTCTCTCTTTACCATTTCCCCTGACACCTGTTCTCTTCTCCTGACATTACTCTGCAGCTCGTGGGGGCAGTTCACTTCAGAAACTGGCATCTGACACTGCCCCTGCCTTTCACCAAGACTCCCACTTCTGGCAATGCCAGGCTGAAAGCCTTGCTCAGGAAGACATGAGAGAGAGTCATTCCCTTTCTCCTACTGGTCATCAAATGCAGTTTCCACAGCAAGAGCAGCAGTTCCTCCTTATCTCAAATATGACCATCAGTTCTCTATCCCTACTCGTTCTTCAACACTCTTTTGTAGATTTTCAGTTGCATTTTCACTAACAGAGCCAAAATGCATTCACAAGTCTCCATCTCTCCTTTTTCAGTCTCCTTTCTCCACTTTCTCCTCCAAGCCATTGCTGAGCTGCTTTTCAAACTTTTCTTGTAAGGCAGTCATGCAGCTCCAGCAAGGCTTCTAAGATAACGAGAACATATACATATATATATGCATGCAGTTTGCCTCTTACTGGGGAATGTTTGTGGGGATATTGTGGTTTCAAGCCCAGCTGAAGATCAAACATCACACAGATGCTTGTCCAATATTCCCTTTCTTCCACCCCCACTCTGGTGGAATTGGGAGGAGAATCAAAGTTCAACCTGTATGTTGAGATAAGGACAGTTTAATAATTAAAAATAAAGGAAAATATAATAATAATGGTAAATAATAATAATGATGATAATAAAAGGAAGAAATCAAGAGCTGCACAATACAGTTGCACAGCATCTGCTGACCAATGTCAGACCCCCTTTCCTGTACACAGATTGGCCTCTTCCAGGTAACTCCCCCTAGTTCATGTACTAGGCATTCTGTTCTATGGTGTGGAATATCCCTTTGGTCAGCTGTCCCAGCTATGCTTCCTCTTCCCTGGAAGAGCATGAGACAAGGAAAAAAAGTCCTTGACTTTGGATAAACAAAACTTAGCAAAAAAACCCAAAACATCAGTGTG
>VYZQ01002206.1:108611-119743 GCA_013400655.1 Mystacornis crossleyi
TTCCATGTCTTGTTTCCTTTCTCTCTAATCTGCTATGATCTGTTAGCACAAGAGAGAATTAACGGTTCCATTTAGGCTTTAAGCCTTCCTTTCATAAATTGTTAATTGAATGTGAATTTCAGGAATGCAAGAAATGCAGAATGAGGATTTTCATCTGTAAGCTTCAGGTAGAAAGGTCTCAGGTTGATCTGTAACTAGGGCAAATACAGTTAAGAAGTGAAGTCTGTGTGGAGTTATGTAAATTGACACAAGATACACAGGTTTGTTTGGTTTGTTGTTGGTTGGTTGTTGTTTTGTTTGGGTTGGGGTTTTTTGTTTGGTTTTTGGTTTTTTTGGTCTGCTTTTCTATCTGTAGTGTAATGTGTATATTTTACAGGTTTCAATAAGCACAACGTGAAATTTTGTGGGCAATGACAAACACTCATTTATACAGATGATCCAGTGGGATCACTCGGGCTAAAGCATTTGCCATCCAAGGATATGGTTTTATTCTGATATTACAAGAATCCATTCAGTGGGTCTTTGATTTTATTTTGGGCCCAGTTTGATGTTGTATCCTAACAGTGTTGTGGCTTTTGCTTTTTCATGGTGGGGAAAGCAGGAACAAAGTCAAAATTATGAACAGAAAGGTAATCAGAACCTATACACAAAAATGACACAGGATTTTTTCTGATTGATGAGAGAGGGGAAATCAGATGGATTCTCTGTCACTTTTACATCCTCTTATTCTGTTCTTCATTAGTGTTCCACTTCCTTCACTTGCTATTTCTCTTTTGCCTCCCAATGCTTTTCACTTATGTTCTCTCTTCCTATGTAACACCAAGTGTGGGAAGGTAATGGAGACTGATGTGCTACCTGCAACCACAGTCCAATCTTCTGGTGTGCTCTGCCCTTGTCCCACACTGAGATCACTTTTCTGTTTCAAAGTCCTCTTTGTTCCACATGTCCTTTGAGGGTCCACTCATGGATGTCCTAGTTCCATGACCATTAACTGTGTTAATAAAAATCCACATTTATAAAAAGTAAACAAAGATTAAAGGGTCTTATCTTCGCTATTTCAGATGATGATGACCTCTTGTAGCTTTGGAATGATCCCAGCTCATGGGTTTTGGTGTCTGCTCTAGCCAAGTTTCAGCTTCATATTGGGATGAGGTCCAGGGACATACAAACTTTTCCATTTAGTACTACTCAGCACTGAGTTGTAAACAATTGTGCACACTAGAAATGAGTCATGATGTTTTCCAAAGCCTCTCAGTGTGCTCAAATGGAGTCTAAGAACCAGTTTGTGAGGTGCCCCACAGCGTGTTCTCATTTCTCAGAATTGTCATTGCCCCTGTGGAATAATGACAGAGCCTTCCCTTTGACAGCTCTTTGCTGCCTCATCTCGTCTGCGCCTGTCTATTGTCAGAGACTCTGAACAGCATTTTATTTTTTTTATAGGTGTGTGCTGCAATAGGAAATGATCAGCTCTGTTCCAAGTCACTCTTAGTGATCCTGAGCTGAGTATAACCACAGAGAAATCCAGAGCTTTTTCTGGCTCTTCATATTTTGCTGTAATTTGTTTTAGTTTTCTCAATAGTCTGCAAATGGCAAAGACATGGAGAAAATACAGGTAATTTTAATATCAGGACACCTGTTCTAACACCAGTGCCTTTCTTTGCTTTCCCAAGTCTTTTACTTTGCTTTCAGTAAACTTCCTAATAGCAACATTCACTCCATAATTACAAATGAATTCCCTGATATGTGTGTTGAGTAAAGTAGATGTTTTTGGAAACATGGGATGTTACAAAACAATTAAGATGGTAACATAGATATGGAAAGTGTAAAAGCAGCATGAAAACTATATTTGGCATTTGCTGATTTCCAAATTTTTGATTTGGAAACTTATGCTGAGGAGTTCTTTTGCTGTGAGGGTATGAGTTGAGCATAATTTCCTTCACTGTTTTAGTAAGAGACAATAGGAAGCCTAGCAGCACATGAGGGCGTCTCAGTGTAGGAACTTCCGAGTAAACTGCTGCCACCTGATGCAAAGAGCTAACCCAAGGAAGAGCTGTCACCCTGCACCACGCTGGGCTGCTGAGCCACCTGCTCCCTGAGAGCATGCCTGGTGCACTGCTCTGCTGCCTCACCTGAGGTGAACTTCGTTTGGTGGCTTTGAGGATCCCCAGTGAGACTGGAATGATTATGTACATCTACTCTTTGGCAAGAGCTGAAATCACAATTCAAAAAGGACAACTGGATTTTTTTTTTAATATTAAGAGCCAGCTAAACCTGAAAAGAATTTTATAGGGTGTTTCCTGAGCCCAGATGCTTTAGAAAGATCTGACTAATGTGAACAGGAGGAGTTTCTCCAGAAAATGCCCTCCAAATATTTTTTAACAGAAAATGTTAAGCAATTTATTTTTATGAGTTTTAACCATCGTTTTCAGTAAGAAATTTACTGTAAATAAATGGAGTTATCCTGGTGTAAAACTCAGCACAGTGGAAGGAAGATACATCTGTGCAGCAGTTCATCACTGATGTATTAGACTTTTCTCTTTCATAAGAAATATACTTACAATTGAAACTAAAACAAACCACTAAATATTCCTGTCTAATTTTGAGACTTAGAGCTATTTTTCCTCCAGGAGCTGTAACTCAAAACCTCTTGTACATATGAAGACTAACTTTTATGCCTTTAATTTTCACTTTTCAGCTATTCAATTTTTAAGATATTTACACTTAAACTTATGACAACAGGCTTATCTGAATTGGTTGTACCTGGTCACACACGATGCAGTTAAAAGACAAAGACTATAACACTGGACTGACAAAAGCTCCCATCAAACATTTCCACAAATTTCAAACTCATACTTTCTAGCGCTGTGACTCACCCAGTCATCTTGCCTCAAGCAAAGGCAGAAAGATAAACATTCAGTTGCATCCTGAAGGACAGTATTTATCATTGCTAACATTAAGCTAAAACAGATTTTTCATCTCTTTTCTTCCTGTTCCACAAAAATTAGATGTCATCTTTTAACTGTGGAGATGGCATTGGATATAATGACCTGCCTCCTAGCCATTAAAGACTGATACATGAACATATTTGGATTTCTGTACTTGTAATCACTATATATAAAATACAAGCCTCTACAGACTCTGTCTGGATGACATTCTTTTTGTAGAAAGTATAGCATAGATAGCTGAGGTAAGTTTCTTGTGAAAAAGAGCTTAATTTTAAATTCATTGTAACAAAAGTTGTTGATTGGAAAAACATTGAATTTTAGATGGTGTTCACAGTGGATGAACAAACAGTATTCAAAACAAAGCCCGAGAAGGTAAAAAAACCCTCCTGGTGTTTTTCAGTCTAAGCAAGGCTTAGCGGAATGTGTCTCTCTGATGATGCAGGGATCTCCAACTGGAAGTTGGAACTACAGCTGTAAGTAGCAGAGCTATAACACACCAAAATGGTCAATTTGCTTTCATACCTGATCTGGCATCTGTACAAGTGCTGTGATGCCTGATTTGAAGTCTCATATTTGGATTGGTGCAGATGTGCACTGATGTGCTGAATGGCTGGATGTTGATATCTTTATTAGTTCTGCTGTTTTCAGATAGCTAATCATGGGAGTCAAAGAATCATTATGGAAGATAATTCTTGCTCAGTTGCACTGAGATGATTCCTGCCCAGTTGCACTATAACTTTTATCTTTATCTATTATTGGTTAATAGATAGAGGACATTACAGAATGAATAAAATAATAAATAAGAATAAAACACATTAAGCTAAATACATTTGTGACAGACTGAACAAATCCTTGTAGAGGAAGTAGGCTTTTTAAGGAGATTATTTTTATTTGTTTTGATGTATGTTGGAAAAATGCAAATGTGAAAGACAATGCTTGTAGCACTGATTTTGGTGTTTGTTTGAGGGCATGATGAAACTTCTATCAGGGCCTTGAGGTCATTAATGTACCTTATTGGGGCCCAACCAACCTCACCTGAGGCTTTCATCCCCACCCTTGTTCCTGGCCCAGGAGGTGGTTTTGTTCAGCCCCCAGCACCCATTCTCTTCCCACTGTGTCAGTGGAGCACTCATCTCCAGCTCAGCCACAGCCATTCCTCTGCCTGGCCATGGGACCTGCTGATCTGGACTCTGACCCATGGGCTTGATCTAGGATTTTCTTGCCACTGTGGACTTGCCTAGGAGATAACTGTCTGTCTTAATCCATTTGTTTTCATCAGACCTGATCTCAATCTTTTGATTGAGTTCCTAGATTGAGCCAGTATCTGCCTCATTGCCACACCCACTCTGATATCCAAACTTTTGGTCCAAGCGGGCTGCTCTCTCAGGACCTGCCATGCTCACCTCTCCTGGATACTGCAGAAGGCTCCTACCATGGTAGCTGGGTTTTCGGTTTCAGCTCCTTTGTTCTTTGGGAGTAGCCGTCCCTCGTTTCTCCCTGACAGCAGGATGGTCAAGTTGTGATAGTTAAAAAGTGGTGAATAAAAAGGAAATTTTGTTTTACAAGATTGGATGTATTTTTCCTTATGACAGAAGTGTTTGAAATTAGAGACTTGAAAGTGCACTTTCAATCACAATTACCATGTCAGTACTGTGAAGTTATAATCACCATAAGAGCAATTGTTGCATATATCCTATTATAGAGGAGAACATTTGAGCCAATTAATAGAAGAAAACTGTTAAGTTGAAGAACCAGAGCTTCTTCTATGAAGATCAAACCAATCAATTGTTCAGAGTTTCTCTGTTTATTTACAGCTTGCATAGAAGTTTGAACACAATATGAACCCAATAGATCATGTGAAACATTTGGATAATAAAGCTGCATGGTCATTACCAAAGCAGGTCAGGCTTCAGCCAGCAATCTTATCCATTCTCTCCAGTCATCTGTTCCCCAACGGTTCCTTTTCTGATGAATTTTACCAGGTTTTTTTGCTTCAAGCTAAAGCTGAATCTCTGCACTGCCAGGTTCCCACCATGCCATCAGCATTGCCAAGTCAGCCATGGAGCTCACCACACAGCAACCTCTGCTGACGTTTTGCGTGAGAAATCTAATTGGTTTTGCTTATTTTAGCTGTGGGAATTACAGAAAAAGAACAACAGCCCACTGCTCAGTGTTTTCTGCCTCTCCCCAAGAGGCACCTAGATTAAATTTTTTTAGAAGCTCAAGGTACAGTTTTAATAACATCTTGCAGCTAAAGGAACTCCTCATTTAGCTGGAGAGCAGTGGCTCTTTATCAGTCCCACTCCCTCTTGCTGCTCTAGCTTTTGGCAAGATCACTATCTTCTTGCAGTGATGAAAGAGAATATTAAGTACATACATCAAAATGAAGGACATGATAAGTCGTTTTTTATCTTAGTGTTTATTAAGACTCTTCATCCCTGATTTATTAAGGTGCTTTTAATTGATAGTAGTAAAAATTAAATCTCTGTCATAATAGATCATATCAATATCTCCTTGTATCCAAGACTAAAACTTGAAAACCTGTTATTTACTTCTTATAAGGAATACTGTGCTGGATGTTTTCATATGGGAAGCCAGTCTTTTAGATTGCACTTGCAGATTTAGAGTCGCAGTTTAGAAATATAGGGTAAAAATTCAGATACACTGGTACAATGAAAAACCAATTAGAAATTTACAAGTTAGGCAGGCTGGTGAGAGAATGTTATGGAAAGAAGGAGTGAGACATAATTATCAGGCAGATATGCAGAGAAGCAAGTAGAGATCAGTAGTCTGGACCTTCACAATATTACAGGAACAGTTCCAGCTTTTTGGTAATACTTTCCCTGTTTTCCCCTCAGATGTTAAGTCTAGAATCTGTCAGTAAGAATACTGCAGTGAGAATGGGGCTTGTGGGGAAAAAGTGCCTTGAAAAACATCCAAGGTCCAAGGTACTCAGGAATCCATAGATTTGTTTTGGCATCCAAACTGCCATCAAATATGGTTCAGAGCAGTGGACCTGTGTTTCATACTTGCAAACTTTTCACTCTTACGGAAATGCATAAAATAACCTGATTATTTCCAGCATTGCTCCACTGAGTCCAAAACCTATGTGCACTTAACTTTGCCAATGTCAGCCTTTGATAACAGCTGGCTAACCTAATCTTTGGGATAAGGCTAACGTGATTCACATGGGTCTACTGAACCTTTGGGCGAAATGCTGAAAGTATTACCTGTTCCCTGGAAGCTCAGGGAACATTCACACCTCCCGCTCAAAGAAAGTTAGCTGATATCATGTAGAGTGGCCTTAAACACTTATTTGGTTATTCCCATTTTTATCACTTCCATACTACCCTGTCACTGATGTCAGTCAGCTTCTGACATGTTGCTAGCTGGTCCCTTGGAGGCTGGCACTTGCTTTTATAATCACACAGAGAAGGATTTCTTTGAGGGCATTACCATGGGAATTTACCGGGTACATGAAAACGCAGGAATGCAGCAAGACCCCAGCTCCAAAAAGCACCTCAAGGAGAAGCAATATGCATTACCTTGGATAACTTTTCTTTGCCCCAATAGATCCTTAAGAAAGATCTACATTTATCCTGAAGCGGATTTCTGTCCTATTACTCAGTTCTTTCTGAGTGATAATTTTACCCTAAGAGGAATGAATATATGGTTGCCAGTGGAAGCAACCTGATCACAGCCATAGAACAAGCAGGATTAGAAAAGAGATCCTTGGTCACCAAGTCTGCTGCCTTGCTGTCACAGAAAAACATGTTATTTAAAAATAAGAGTGCAGTGTAGCAAAGGAAGCACAATCCTGCTGATGGTTTTATCTATGCTACTATCTTGAAAAGACAGATCGGTTTGTAATGCATTTCTGTCATCAATAAATAGAGTATAAATATTTGGTGATGGGGCTACTGCTGCAGTATCTTCTTCCAGAAGCAAAGGTTGCACTTTAAACCTTTTGGTTTTCCAATGGGTGCAAAGGCAGCCAGCCAAATTCCCAAGTGCTTTCCTCCCAGTGACTTATTCCTTTCTGGCACACCAAGACCCAGCCTTGTGCTGGTCTTAGGTCCTTGTTCCTAAGCATTAACATCCAAGTTTGTTTACCCTGCAAAGGGGACTCAGCTTGGCGGGTGACAGCAGGCACTCTCTGTATGAGCTTTTCATGCCGTAGGTTCATACTTGGTTACAATACTGATTACTGCTGGTCCTGCTGCTGCTACTGGCAGCCATTGCAGGCAAAACTGCCTTGTCTTGTGCAATTTGTACTTAGTTTAATCTTTTTGACACAATAACCCAATTATTGTCTTTAATTAACACAAGCTTCTGATCACTAGTTTTGGCATTAAAAAAAAAAAGGAAATAAATAATACAATAAAACATTTAAACAGAACACTCTTCTTTCCCAGGGTCAGCTTTAGCCAAATGCTCTTCTCATTCTCACGTCAAATTCCCTCATTTTCTCTACGGTTGCACTCAGACTTTCCCAATGCCTTCTGTGAAGAGGTAGGGAGTGCAGATTGTTTGGATGGTGTGCATGATGGTTTTGGCTTGCTGCTCCATGCGTGCTGGTTTCTTTCTGCTAACTTCTGCTTCTTACTTGCTTTCCTCTACTCTGTTGTGGGTCACCAATGGCTGCAGTCCCTTGGGGATGTCCTTGCCCTGGCATCTCTCACACCTTGGTCAGAGCTAGCTGGACCCATTATGTGCATCCCAGGCAGTTCCTATCCTCCCCTTCCACAGAGAGCACTTGTAGACCCTGCTGCCCAAACCTGTTACACCCAGAGGAGGTTATTCCAGAGCAGCATACCCCTAAGGGGCACATTTTCTTTTCTCCTTTAGTCCTAGCTTTGTTGGTGTCTATTTCATTTCTCTAAAAACATAACCCTTTAGCTTCAGTGGTTATCCACCCTTCCAGGTGGTTGAGCTGGGATTCAAACCAAATGAAGAGGAGGAAATTTACAGCAAATCCCAAAACTGTGTTTTGGCCAGGTCTCAGTGCTAGAGGTAGCTTTCTTATGTGTTCAAACACAATGATGTCTTAGTCATTAGCCATTTTCCGTGACTGATATTTAAAGTAGGTGTTTATGGTAACTTTATGGTGACTGCTTACTAAGATTGGCCCTCAATAAACTGGTAGGGACGACCCAGTGGAGAATACTGCAATGAGTAAACGTTTTTAAGAATAACTACTTACGATAGAGGGATTTCCAGTGGGAATCAATTGTTCACAGAATCCTTATGGCCTGATATAAATTGATTGAAGCATTTGTCACAGCCAGATTTGGAAAAGAAAATTCCACAAAAGTAGATTACATAGAACATATATTTATGAAAATTGTATGCTGACAGAAACAACTCGTGGATTGCCATGCCATTTCCCCTTTTATTCATTCAGCTTTTAAAAGATACGTATTTACATATTCTGACTTTTACCAGTGATTTTTTATACAGACTGACAATAAGACACAACTCACATGTCCCCATCTGCCTTTTCTTTGCTTTTGCATTTCATTTTGCTATTGTGTTTGAAGTGGAATAATACACATTGGCATAGATTGTGTTTTCTGTTACTTTTGATTACTCACCAAATCATTCTGGAGTGTTCTTTGGGTTTCTTTCCTAATTATTTTGTTTGATCTCTGCTTGGGGAATAGGCCATTCTTTGCTGTGCTGTCCTGAAAATAATTGCATTTGCAGTGATTGTTTTCTAATAACAGTTCTGTAGAATAAGTGCTTTGAGGCCAAATCCAGCTTTATTTATGAGAACAAAAGAATTTTGCCCAAATAATAATTGAGTAAGGACTTTGTGTGTTGGTGCATTATTTGTAAAATATTTATACACTCCATGACAGCTACTATATATCTTCACTTCTCCAGTACAATAAAGAACAACTATCATGTCAAACCAGCTGTTATAGCATTGTCATTCAATCTGGGCAGCCTAGTGCCTTGGTATGGACATGAGGCTTTCCAGATATTCCTGAGAGCTGGTGGCTCATACAGGGAGGAGATAGCTGGAGTAAATGTCATTCTGTAAGATACGTATTTTTATTTTAGTTGTAGTGACAGCCCAAGGTGATTGTGACACTTGTGACAACACTGAAAAACTATTTGCTTTTCCCAAAATATTCTCATTTATTTTATGCTGGGAATATTTAGGCTCATAGAAAACTAATGAGAAAGAATGAGAATGTTTTAACTGTGTTCTCAGCATATATTTGGGTTTTGAATGATACCTAGTGATTACGTGGCATTCAAAGTGTTCCACAGGTTGGTGCCTAGGTATCCTGCAGTGCCACTCTTCCTGACATTCATTTGGAGCAGAGTTCATAACAGTTCATACAAAGGCTTTCCACTGATATTAGTAGTGAGTCTGAGCAAATAAATCCTGCACAGAACAAAGACACTATCATCCTCCAGCTCCTCTTTATTCTTGTGCCACAAGTAACATTCAAAGTAACAGTTTCCATGGCGTAGTTTTAATTTTTAATTTACACTTCGTGGAATAGTGAATATTTCAATACATGCTTTTCCAAGTTTTCTCATCTCAGCTGCATAAATCTAACACAGAAGCTCTGTCCTTAATAATTTATGCCATTCCAATGTAATTCTTTTAATATATCTTGTGGGTTTAATTCCTGCTTTTTATATTTTATACCGTGTAAGAGTACAGTTCAAGAACTTTTAAAAATTGCTTCAAGAAATAGTTTTTGTTTCTTTGAGAAGTCAAGAATTAAGTATGATACTGAGTATTATATCTGGAGAATTGTCACTCTGAAGAATTATTGTGATGAGCTGTAAAATAAATGAAATAAATAAGTAAAGATCAAATATACTGGCTTTGACTACAGAAAATAAACCAAATGGGAATAGGGCTTCCAGAACTCAGTTCTTTAGGTGGTTTCAATTACAGCTATTTATTATTATTATTTGTCAATTACAGTTATTTATTTAGGATCAACTACAGTTATTTAATTCTACACCATGATAAGACAGAATATCATCTCTCTCTTAGGCAATTGCCCTGGTTTCGGCTGGGATAGAGTGTGTTTTCCTAGTAGTTGGTCCAGTGCTGTGGTTTGGATTCAGTATGAGAATCACGTTGATAACACCCTGATGTGTGTAATACTGATACTGCTATGCAGAGCTTACCCTAAGTTATGGACTATCCAATTTCCCTTGGTCTGCCAGTGAGGAGCTGCACAAGAAGCCAGCATGGAGCACAGTCGGGACAGCTGATCCAAACGGGCCAGAGGGATATTCCATACCATAGAACATCTTGTCCACAATACAAACTGAAGGGAGTTGGCTGGGAGATGCTGATCAGTTTTTGAGGACTGGCTGGACATCAGTCAGTAGGTGGTGAGCAATAGTGCCAGGCATCACTTGTTTTTCTTGGGTTTTAAACCCCTCTCTCTCTCCTTTTCTTTATTATTATTGTTGTTGTTTTTATCATTAGCATTATTAGTATTATGAGTATATTTTACTTTGTTTCAGTTATTAACCTGTTCTTATGTGAACCAGTGAGTTTCATGTTTTTCCTGATTCTCTTCCCCATCTCATGGGATAGGGAGTGGAGTGAGTGGCTGTGAGGTACTTACTTGCTGGCTGAGGCTAAACCAGCACAGCAGTCACAGTCAAATTAATGTGAACATTAAAGAACAAGAAACAAGAAAGAAGTTACAACCCCACATTTGCACTTCAGTTTGAGTGTAACTAATAGCACTTGAGTGATTCTTAGACACTACAATGACAAACTCATTGTCAATGCTATATATTGATCATTATTTTGACATCTACTAACTGATCTGCTTGTACATACAAAATTCAGAGTAGTTATTTAGATTAATGTGTCATCAGCACTATTAAGGTGCAGTGGCTTGTTCAGATAACCAGAAGTCCAGAAAGAATTATAAATCTGGTTATCATTAAGGTTAAATGTTGGCCACAGTCTGTGTCTTTTCCTCTCCCCTCTTAACAAATCTGGCCACTCCTTGTATTTTGTTATACTGACCTCTACATATGCCTCTCTCCTTTCTCACTTCATAAACCTATTTTTCCATCAGCAGGGAGTTACAGTCTGTAATGAGAAATTTGCTGCTTTTGATCCTTTTATAAGGTAACTCTGATTAATGTTCATGGGTGTTCTACAAAAGGTTCTACAAAAAGCTCTAAACT
>VYZQ01002206.1:141933-156984 GCA_013400655.1 Mystacornis crossleyi
CGACTGCCCCCCAGAACAGGTCTGGAACAACCCCCCCGGGGTCCCGTGAACACTCCCTTAAGTACAGGATTCCCGCGGGCTACATTCAAACTGACCAATGGGGACAGAATTTGGGGTACACATGACCAGGGAACAGGGACAGAGAAACCCCGTGCCCCAAGCATCCACTCATGACCATCCCCCCCACGGGGGTCACCTCTTCATCAGATATTAGGAGGGTGGACAATGCAGTAGAGAGCAAAGTACTTTGCTGGGAGTCATTCTATTTAATGGATGGCAGACAGTAGCCCAAAAAATTCTATGTTTTATGGAAAACAGTGACATACATTTCTTTCAAAAAGAGTAAAAAACCTGGATGGTTTCCTTCTGTCATTTCCTCAAAAGTTTGAAATAGGACAATAGGAAGTAGAAGCAGTTAAAGCCACAGACAGATATTTTTGAACCTGTGTTTTTAAATCCCTGGTCCAAATTTTCCAGAAGAAGAGATGTTCAGCTATAACAATAGAGAACAACCCTCAAAAAAACAAACATGAGAGGACCAGTTGGCAATTCCTACATAAAAAGAGCCTGAAAAGTAGAAACCAGGAAAGTTACAACCTTTCCCATGTTAACATTATCATCAATATACCACAAAAAATTAGAAATGCAAAGCAATTACTGCAGCAGGAAAAAGACACAAAGAGCTGTATCAAAACACCTTGAATCTATCTCTGCATTTGCATACCTCTACCAGAAGTGTCTTGAAATTTGCTGTGAGCATATGGAGGACTTGATCAAAACCAGAACATACATTTTACACAAGAGGCTTTATACAGATGCGCTAAATTTACAAAGGTAACTGAAGGACATTTCAGACAGACCTGACGGATTACAGGCTGCCACTGTTACTGTCACAGTCTCTGTGTAAATCTGGTTTAACAACAAAGAACTGACACCACACAAGGACAAAACTGAAAAACAATTCAGAGGTGCTGTAGAACTTTTCCCATTACAAATACCAAGGTAGCCAAATACAAAGGCCCTTAAATATAGCGGTCACAGACTGAAACAAAAATGGAAAAAAGGGTATATCATGTGAAACGCCACATTTTGCATTATGTTTTTCATGCATTGAAATGATGGATATATGGAAATACACAGCAGCTAAGATTTTGTATCTCTGTTTAAAGATCTTATTTTTCGTCTCAGAATCATTTGAGTGATTTCAGCTATTTTGACTGAAATTTTGTAGTTTTTGAGAAGATGACAGATAAAGTAACCCGGAAAAAGTGTAACGAGTTTCAAAGAAGAGACAAGAATGTGAGGCTCAATTGAGCTGGGACCTAAATATCCTCTTCTTGTCATTGTCTTGGTTTAAAGTATAAAAGAACATTTAAAAAAGATTACAACTGAAGTTACTAGAGGATTCTATCTGTCAGATTGCATGAAGGCATGAAAGGAGGTGTCTGAAAAAGTCAGATTTTGTAAGGACTTTAAAAACAAAAAGCCCAGTGCTTCTCCTCAGCTATTGACCTGCATCCACTCACTTCTGCTTTGACACGGTAGCATTCCTGGGAAGTAGCACTATGCTTCCTGTGCAGTGGCTTTCCTTTTAGGTGGTGTCTATGGCTCCTGAAGTCTGTAACTGATCTCTTCTGCCTCCAAGTACCTCTTCTTTCCCTTGAATCCCACCCAGTGTCTTCCTTGAGTGCTCATATTTCCAAGGCACAGCTTCTTGAACAATGCTTTGCACCCACAGACTGCCACAGCCTGTCATAGTCCTAAGATTAGGGAAATATCTTTGTCCTCCTATCAAAAAGCCTGATTACAAGTTTGACAGCAGACCAGTGCTGGTCTGCAGCAGACCAGGTCAGTGATGCTGACCAAAAGATTTGGCCTGCAGTGCAACTGGAGAACCTTACATGTCATTGTGTCCCGCAGTGTAGGGAGGAGAAGAGAGATGCAGCAGGCAGGAATTGTGCAGCAAGACTGATTTATTTCATTATTTAACAGCTCTTTTATAGGATAATTTTCTCATAGTTTAATTGGTCAATTGCCTAACCACCCCTCTAGGTGATTGGTTGAATTATTTTCAAAATATTTTTCTCTACTTGTACTAAAAACAATTTGCAGGTATTCACAGTGTACAAAACAGTACAGATATCTTTCGTGAGAGAGAAAAGTCTCTCACAGGACAGAAGGGAGCAAGAAAAGTTCTCATTAGCAGCATATTCTGTATCCACACTTACATATAATATTGGAGGAACCAGAGAAGCAAGCTTACCTGTGTAGGTCACCGGAAGGACTTGAGGCAGCAGTAGTGGTGGCAGGGAAGCAGCTGATAGCTGAACTGTGGCCGAGAGTCTGTTTTAGAATGACAGATTGTCCTAGGTTGCAATGTAAGATGTGCCCAAAAGTCTGTATTCTATCACCATCTTCAGGGGCTGTTGAAACCATGTGGGGCAGTGTTATCTTTGCCTCCTCACTCCGGACTATCTCCTGTTAATGGGCCCATCAATGCCTCGAACATGACTCATAGATAACTGGCTCCTGGGCTATCTCCTGTTAATGGCCCATCAAGGCGGTGCTGCATGACTCAGAGATACCTCCCTCCAGCACCTATCTCTGTTTAATGGGCAATCAAGGACCCACCACATGACTCATAGAATAACACCAGCCCACTGTGAGATGCTCTGCCCAGGGGGGAGGAGCCAAGAATTCCCACCTGGATATAACCTGGGTTTTTGAGTGGTACAAGCAGCCCTTACCCACTGGACTTCCAGAGGACAAGAGCTACTAGACCTTTCTGCGAGATCACTGTTTTCAACAAGACCACTTCATCTGGACTGCTACCACCACCCTAATGAACAGGGTGTCAGGTTGTATTCTGATTCTGTCAGCGGTTTCTTTTGTACTGTTGCATTTATTTTTTTTCCTATAAAATTGTATTTCTGACTTGGAGCCTCTCAATTGGTTTTGCTTTCAAACCAGTACACAGATGTAAAAAATTTCTGAAAACCTTTAATAATACTGTGATAGCAGCAATAAGTACCAGGCACCATGTAAAGGCCAGCAGCTCCTCACAGAATTAATTTCTCAGGCTATTTTTCTGGTTTGTCACAATTGCACATGGATTACTGTGAGATCTTGGGATGAATTGATCCTGTTCGCTATTGTGCCAGGGAATACCATTAGCACACCTGGACTGTCTCTGGAAGAAGCAGTAACTTTTATGGAACTAGTCCTGTTTATAACTGCTAGAGATTGACCAGTAATGTATAAACACACTGTATTTATGGCCCGAGGAAACTCAAAGGTGTTTGTTTTCCCCTCTTTCCCTCATCTTTGCTTCTTCACTGTGCTTTAGGAAACAGTTGTACTTAGACACATTTTTTTACTGCAGAGCAAGTAAAGGATTTTTTGTTTATTTATTTAAGGTATTTATTTTGTATCCATTATTGAAAAACTGATCTGGAGTTAATCTATGTACCTTCTCCTAGGAATTATATTCTTCCCAGGTCATTTGCACAACAAAAGGTCCTAGTCCTTACAGTATCAATCCTTGATGCAGGCGCTTCCTACAGTTACGATATTTTGCACGTTCAATATGGGTAAACCAGTTAAGATTAAATGACAGTTATTAAAAAACATTAGCACATTTCCAGACACAGTAGCAATAAAAACATGTGAAAAAATAATTTGCAGGCACCATTGTCTGTTGCTTCTGCAAGATGAGAAGCATACCAAAAATGTCAAAGTCTTCTTAGAGGCACTTAATTAGAGTAATTTTGCACCATGCTGTTGTTACTTGTGTGACTCACCAGTATAGAGTACAACAGGCCATTTAGATCCTAGTGCAGTTTGGCAAGTATTTGTTACAAGTTTTTAATTTTCCAAATTAATTTTCTTCTGAGTGAAGAAATGGGAAAGTGTTCTAAATGGTTATGAAAGCTCTTCGGCCAGTTTGCCACTCTATAATATTATGCAGGTTTCAATTTTCCATAGATGTGCCTGACACTGATGCTGACATATTTTGGGCCTGTACCAATATTGTTCCTGTCACAAACACTATGGAAGTAAAAAAATTGACCCTTCTTTAAGCAGTCTCTACTTCTCTAAATTTAGGACAATTTCAGTCTAACATAAAGGCTTAAATTTTACATTTCACTGACTTAGCCAAGAAATTGCACTAACAATTGATGAGATTGGGATAATTGTAACATTGGGCTTCGCTGACACTGAAAATGATAGAAAAAAGAATCAAACCAATCTGTCTGTAGTCCCACTGAGGTAGGTCAAGAAAATACTTTTAACACAAGTAAAGCAAGCAAATGATCAGAAGTCAGTCAACACTTTTTCCTCCAGCATAGCTGTGCACTGGAGTGGATTTTGATTTTTTACTCCCATATTGCTGAAAATTAATGCTGAAGCAGCATCACTTTGGTTCTTTCACTTTGATCATAAAAAGTTCTTTATGTTTGAGAGTTTGAGAGTGAAAATTGAGTCTCTACCATGTAGTGCTCAGCCACTCCACACCTTATGAAACACACACCTCCCTGTGAACCTCTCTTAGATTCTTGCTGTGTTGCTTTCATCTCGCTCTACTTGTTGAAAAAGAGATTTTACAATGAGAAAATTTTCCATGTTCTTACATGGTGCAGTGGAATGTCTCAGCAGATGTGAGGAACAGAATTATTCTGTTGCTTTCACTGATGCATCTCTCCCATGTTCAGTTTCAGCTCTAGCTCAGGAGAGTTCCAACCTCGTCCCTGCAAAGGGACAGCACTTATTTTTATGTCATAAGTAGCAAGCACTAAAATCATCAGCATCCATAAAGTTCCTCATACATGTCTTGGACATTTTTCCATACACATCTTGGATGTGTAGGTCCAAAAAAAGAGTGAAGAACATGGAAGGGAAGGAGGATAAAGATATTTATCTTTTTCCTGTAGAGATCATATATGATATAGGATAAAGAGCGTGCTTCTGAGAAGTCTGGATTTCCAAAGCAATCATTTCACCCTCTCTATAATCACTTCTAGGCAAATATCTTTAAAGCATGCTTATACTAGAATGTTGGAAGACTGTACTGTAACATTTTGGATAGTGGAGACCACAGTAGCTCAGGAACATGCAGTGATGAGCTGACTGGCAGGACTTATTACCCTGGGAACCATAATCTCATGCTGCTGCCTAGACCACTGTTGGACCCAAGTGTTTTTCCATGCTGCCTAGATCCAACTGCGCTGATCTGGGACACCTCTCATCATGGAGTCCATTACACAGGGCAGATATTCTCTCAATCCACATTTCCAGTAGCTTCCTTTATCTTCCCCCACTGTCCTGTTTTATTGCACCTGTGAAGAGATTTCACAACCACACACTTCTTCCCCAGTTGGTGTTCCACATCCTATCTTTTAGCATGCTTGCTAGCTCCATTTTTAGGAGCTTCTCAGTGTTAATTCTTTGGTCCAGCTGAGAGTGAGAAGGGGTAATGCTTGACTGCAAGCTGGGTGGAGCAACAACCTGTTGATATTCTTCATATAATAGAAAGTGACTGAGTAATTCACATGTGTGGAAAATTTATAAAAATACATAGAGACATTTCTAATGTTATTAAGCTTTAAATACTAGGTTTTCAGCTGGGCTGAATTTGAGGTTTAAATCAATTGAGTTATTAGGGATTTCTGGAGCGTGGGAGCATCTTCTAAGCAGTGATAGAAGACCTCTACTGCTTCCCTTCTTCCTACCTGTGAAGAGTGTGTGTTTTTGGTAACTAGATAATGATTGATGAGACCAATTTCTCAAACATAGCTCATGTAATTATCTTTGCAATGGTTCAGTTTACATGCCAATTACTAAATTCCAAAGTGAAGAAGCACTTGAAAGGGTCTGCATTTTTTTTTTTATTCCAATGACCTCAGTGGTCCAGTAAAAGCTATTACCTCTCTCTGTAAACCTAGCTTGGCTTATATGCTTAGACTGTCACTATTATAATAACATTATTATTAGATATGTTATTTATAATTTGCACTTACTTCAACATAAATAATTTTCTTTTACTGTAAATTTCTTCTCAAACTTCAATTTTCCTTTGTTTTAGTACAAATATGGGGACTGTCTGTGTTCCTGAGATAAATTCTGAACTGGGTTCACCAGAATTAGCACTGCTATTGATGCCTGGAGGTGGCTACCTAAAAACAGAGGCTAGACAAAAATAAGAGAATAAAAGTAGGTATTTATTTGAAGGGCCTTCAAAGGTACACCCTGGGCAGTCAAAAGGCTCCATCCAAGATGGATGCTGGGTCACAAGTTCTTCACACTTTTATAAGTTTGGTCCATTTGCATATCAGGGTTAATTCTCCAATTATAACTTCAGTTAATGATGTAATTACCCCAAGTTTGCCCCTTTTCTTCAAAGGCTTTTAGTTTACACATTTTGGAACCTGGGACAATCAAGATGTCCTTGAAGAGCAAACCTAGAGAGGGTTTGTTATGTCCAACCAGCATGAGAGAACACTAGTTAACAGGCCACACGAAACTTCAGAGTTACACACTAGGCAGTGCAGGATTTGAGAAACATAAAAGTCAAAACCTAAGGCATCTTGGTCAGCGAAACGTGGTCACTACACAAGGGTAACTGAATTATCAGACCTGAGGCCACGTGGCAAACCTTTTGTTGCTGGTGTCACTTTGGTCCTTTAGTGTCTGCAAGTCTCAAGCATTCAGTGGAGGAATTAAAGGGGGAAGCATGATCAGCTAATTGACTCAGATGCTGAGAGCTGGGAGCAGATGTTTAACCTTGTGCCTGTCACCAGAGCATGAGGACTCACACTACCTCAGCATGCCTCCTCACACCCCAATCAGTGCAGCTCAAGACTCAATTTCCATTTTAATTACACAATCATTTATCAGTACTGGCCCATAATAAGCAGATAAAATCCTTCATCTCTGTTTAGCAGTGGATAACTCACTCACATCTGCTAGCACTGATACTGTCTTTTCCAGGGGCCATACTTCAAGGTCTTTACTCAAGTTCCAACTTAGTTCCCACATTGACATATTTCCTGTGAAAACAAAGAAATAAAGTAGTGAGTCTAAGGCAACCAGAAGCTGTTAGTGTTGTCCCAAGTGACCATTAAAGGAATTTTTTTTTCCTCCTGAGGTAGCTTCTTTTTCATCTTGTTTTAAATACCTGCTTTGAAGGCTGTGGTCTTTAGCTCTTACAGTTTTCAAAGCCACCTTTTAGTTAGCTTATTATTTTTAAAGCAAATTGCCTGCTTGGGTATTTTCCAGATATGGTCTTCTTGTGCAGTCCTGGTTTTGCGAGGTCACTATACTGATTTCCACCCATGGAGCTGGAATGTCTGAATATCATTGCACTCACATAAAATTGAATTAATACCTCTTACTTCATCTTTTAATCTAGGACATATAAATACTATCATTTGAGAACTCCTGGTATCATTTCAGATGTATCTGAGCTAGTTTTAATTTCATTAGCTAGCACATCAGTATATTCTTAGGTTTTAGTATCACTAAAGCACAACCCAAGCAGTTTTTCACAGGGGTTATGCACAGTCTCTCAGGGCTGCAGACAGACACAGGCAGTAAAGTCCATGTTCTGCAATTTCTTATACTTGAAAAATGAGACTGGATAGGTCACATTCAGTTATTTGTGATGAATTTTGTTGCCTAAGTTCTCATTTTCAAAGTTCCCTTTTAATTTCAGCTGTCCTAAAAGTGCTGACTATTCCATAAAATTTTTCTTTTATTTAGGAAAAAAGCAAGCTATCTTAGGTTTAAGAGTAGGGGGTTTTGTCAAAATTTGATAGCAAATTCCTTATCTCATGGACTAGAATGAAAAAAAAAATGAACTAGAGGCTTGCAAACCCACCTGTGCTACCACCCTAACTATTCCTGGATCACAGTGGAAAGAAGAACACTTAAAGCTCTAAAATTCTTAATAGATAAAAGATCTTCCTATATTATTCTAAAATAAGCTTGTGAAAATTGCAAAATTATGAATATTTATGTTATTATTATTTTAAAGTATATTATTGCTATGTTATTGTTGGGGGTTGAGGAGGTTTTCTTTTTGTGTGTGTATGTGTTCTTTTCTTCTCCTCTCAAAGGAATTTTTTCCCATGTTAAGGGGCGATTGCTGGGGTACTTAAAAGAAACAAAGGACCTAGCNGAAGGGGTTTACATTTTTCCATTCCGGGGTGGGAGGGGGACTCCTGCCTTCCTTAGTAGACACCGGTCCAAACCAGGACATATTTGACTGTGATTCCTGCCAATTATTTTTCTTAAGTTATTACTAAAAAGCACAATGCATTTGATGGCATTGAGGACTGAGAGAAATCTTCCTTCTTTTTTTTCCACAACCTGTTTAAAGTCTGGAAGGTATTAACACTTTAATGAAAGTTATACAGATGGATTTTCAGAGACTTCAACAAAAAAAGACTAAGTCATCCATGATTAATCAAAGGGATAAGTGGACTTTTGCTATTAAATCTTGAAAGACAAAAGCTTGATATTCAGTATCTAACTGAAGCATTGATTTTAAGGGAACAATTTTCCTACTCTTAGACTGATGAAATACTCTAAATCTGATGACTAGACTGAAGAAAACTCTAAATCAATATGACTCCATTATTTTTTATATTTGGTATTAGTCTTCTCATAACATGTAGCTACTATCAGAGTGAAATAAAGGCAATGCCTTTTCATTAAATTGAATACACTCTTCAGCTTACACCAAGATTTCTTACTTGTCACCTGCTGCTGTGGAACTTTCATGGGTCATCATCATTGTGTAAGAAAGTACATATTCAAGTATTTTAAGATGTTTCACATGTAAGAAAACTTCTAATTTTGGATAATTTTCTTCTGCTCTTTAAAAAAAAGATTTCCTGCTATAAAGTAATGACATTTTCAGAACTACACACAACACTGTGCTAACAGAACCAGACTATAAAACCATTTGCTTTTGTTCCGTATGGTAAAACTTCTGAGCTGAGTTCAGATCGTATTCAGCTTTTTGACACTGTGCAATATTGCAAGAATTGTTAATCTGCTCTGTGCTTTCTCTTCAGCTTGGAACACTGAGTTGTTTTGCTAATTCTAAAAATTAGCAAATTTTGCCACAATTTTGTTTTTTGTTTTTTGTTGCCACAAATTTTGTCAGCTAAGGCAGAGCCTCTAATCTTGTTGTTGGGGAAAACTTTATTTAGTGGCGATTTAATCTGCCATTTGATTTGAAAGGAGTTTCTCTTTTTTAGAACATTTTGGTGATGATCCTGGGAGAGTGAGTGATTTTTTATTTTTGTCTTTTTTCAGCTTGCAGAAACTGAAGGAATAGAAAGCTCGTCCTAGCTCAGACAATTTAAGAGCAGGACTGACTCAATACAAAGCTTTAAAAACCTGCATGCTGAGTAATCTGTCAACTGGGCAACAACCATGAGTTTGCTTATGAGTTAGGAGAGTCAGAGAGAGAGAGAGAGAGAGAGAGAGAGAGAGAGAGAGAGAGATGGGATCTGGGTTTTTTGCTATATTAGGAAATGTTAAGGTGGATGGAGAAGACTGCTAAAGCACTAACAAGGGAAATATCAAATATGGCATAGGCCATGGAGGTAGCTGGATGTTGGAGCTGTAAGATTAGCATCATTTTAGAGCAGGTTCCTTATACAAGATATTTAATGACAGAGCTTCTGGAGAGGTTTCAGGCCCTGAACATATAGGTGAAGGCAACAATAGACCTCAAACAAAATTTTAGGGATGTGATAGAAAGCTGAGATGATCTGCAGATACCCGGTACCCGAAAGGAAAATCTGTTTAAAAGAAAGGGGAACACTGACATCATGCACCTTTGAAGAAAACATCTGGCTATATGCAAGAGAACTCAGCCACTTGAGCAGTCTTATTTTGTTAAGGAAAAAAGTCAGCAGACTGACACAGTGGAATTGCAAGAGTCATAGGATCATAGAACCTCCTGAGTTGAAAGAAACCCACAAGGATCATCAAGTCCAATTCCTGGCCCTGCACAGGACCATCCCCAAGAATCACATCAGGTAGCTGAGAGCATTGTCCAAATGCTTCTTGAAGTCTGTCAGGCTTGGTGCTGTGACCACTTCTCTGGGCAGCCTGTTCCAGTGCCTGACCACTCTTTGGGTGAAGAACCTTTTCCTGATATCTATCCTAAATCTTTCCTGACTCAGGTTCATGGTGTTCACTTGGGTTCTGTCACTGATCCCCACAGAGAAGAGATCAGTGCCTGCCCCTGCACTGCCCCTCATAAGGAAGCTGTTGCCCATGACAAGGTCTTCTTTCAGTCTCCTCTTCTCCAGGCTGAACAAATTAAGTGACCTCATCTGCTCCTTGAATGGCTTCTCCTCAAGCCCCACCACCATTCTTGTTGGTCTACTTTGGACATTCTCTAATATCTTCTTTCTATTGTGGCACCCAAAACTGCCCCCAGCACTCGAGGTGAGGCTGCCCCAGTGCAGAGCAGAGCGGGACAATCCCCTCCCTTTCCCAGCTGGCGATGCTGTGCCTGATGCCCCCCAGGACATGGGTGGCCCTCCTGGCTGCCAGGGCACTGCTGACTCATGTTCAACTTGCCACTGACCAGGACCTCCAGGTCCCTTTCCATGGCACTGCTCTCAAGCATCTCATTCCCCAGTCTGTACATCCAGGGTTGCCCTGCCCCTGGTGCAGAACGTGGCACTTGCCCTTGTTAAACTTCACACAACTGGTGATTGTCCATCCCTCTAATTTGTCTTGGTCTCTCTGCAGTGTCTCTGCTTTCAACAGAGATGAAGCAAAGAACTAGTCTATGGTGAGCAGACACTGAAATAATAAAATCCTTCAGAGACAGTGCCCAGGAGCAATAGGACAATGCTCCACAGAGCAGAGATAGTCAAAGACAGGATGCAGTGTAAGAAGAAACATGAGCAAAAAAAGAATACCAGAGAGAAATAGATATGTCTGTTGTTAGTGCCAGAGCATCACCAGACCCTCATTACCAAGAGGAGTAAGTAGACATGTTATGAAAGAGAACCAAACAGTGCTTGAAGGAGAAGCTGCCATTAAGGAGAAAAAGGCCACTGGTTGCTCTTCACGCCAGGGCCCGCAGCCAGGCTCTTGCTGTAGACAACAAACTGTTTAATGTGGTGGGGAAACCTAGTCCAAGAATGAAAGAATGGAGATTATTCCTGTCCAGAAAAACAGATTAAAATGATTAGAATTTGAAAACCAATAAGATACTTCTTGATGATTACTGTATATTCAAACATACACCAGTACACCACCTTTCATGGAATTTAACATTACTTTTCCAAAAGGGTATTGAAGCATTGAAACATTGGTTTAGAGGAAAAACTACAACCTTAGCAAAAATCTGCTTTGCAGGAGTTAGTTAAAAATAAATAAGTAAGTAAAATCCAGCTGGAGAACCAGATAAGAAATCCCACATGCAAATAATTGATCACCTGCCATTACCTTTTGTTTAGCTGTGCTTGTAGGTAGAAACAGACAAACCAGTGAATAGACCTAAGGAAATTCTTCACAGCCATCGATCAGTACTATCTGGGAACTAATTTTTACAGTCATGGGAAAGGAAACTGGAGTTGCCCAGGGACAATTTATATTGTCAAAACCTAGAAAAGTAAAAGAGTCAGGGGAGGAAGGCAAGTTTTACTTCAAAGGACCTCCCTCAAATCATAGGACCACGACTTAAATCAAAAATATACCATGCATACTTAGCTAATTACCATATGAAGCAGGGATAGGAGGTGTTTACACTATGAATATGTATTTGTATTTTGTATATTCAATGCTTTTGGAAATAAATAGACTCTGTATTGCTTTGTAATTTCACACTGTGCCTTTGGAGAGCTATCTCCCACAGTGCCTGGCGGTGGAAATAAACTTACAACTCCCTAACTTGAACTATTAGAGAGCTTTTTGTCTGTTGAGGCAGATATCGATATTAGATCGTTACCCATATTTTAATAAATCAGTATAAACCAGGTAATTGTCAGAGAAAGTTGAGAGTATAACCTCTACTCCCTGCAAAACACCACAACCAATATGCTGTGATCGTATGGCTTTTTATCAAAGCTTCAGCTGCAAGTTAAGGAATACACATGAAAATATAAATTCTGTCTGGGAACTCAGTTCTGACTTGGTGGAAACAACTGAAATGTTTGTTTTATGCTTGTGAGGAGACTGAAATCCTTGGACAGGTTATGAAACCAGATGTCAGGAGAAGCAAGAAAATGGAGGAAAGGTAGGGTTAACTAGAGTGAAAGCACTGACATATTCAGAAAAGAGAAAGGAGGGAGGTGGTTGTGCTGTGTACCCATTAAGTGGCTGATGGAGTGAATTGTACTGTGGCAGCAAGAATAAAGTGAAATCTTTTCTTATAAAGATTACCCCTAAGAAGGATGATAAAAACAATATTGCAGACTTTTCAGAGCTGGATATGGATCTAGCTAATAATGAGAGAAATACATAAAAAGGAATGGTAGAGAGGGAGAGAGAGAGAGAGACAGAGAGAGAGGAAACATCATCTTCTCAAGTGCATGCTGGAGGGATAAAAAAACCCCACCAAAAAAACCCCAAGCCACACAAAGTACCAAACATGGTAAGACCCAGACATCTGGGATATTAAATTTAGCAAACATTTTGACAAATAGTCAGAGAAACTGTAATGCTATTTTAGATTTGGATTACACGACCAGCAAAAAACATAGAATAAATAATCATAGAAAATAATCCTAAACTGAGTAGATGTGACAGATTTTGACTCTTTTTAACTGAAAGATAGATAAATTAGGAGAAAACACTGTATGACTTACAAGCTGTAAATGTAAAGAAACAGAGAAAGTTAATTTGCAAAGCTGATGGGAATTAAACTCAAGAGTTTTCATTAGGTAGGGGTAAAATTGCTTTACGTCTGCAGTGCAATACTCTGAGTTTTTACTAAGAAGGACAAAAGAGAAAAGAAGAAATACAATTCCCCTGGAAAAAACATAGAAAAGGAATGGATTAGCAAGAAAACTGTATTTTTGTAATTAAAATGTACAGAAAAGGAAATGTAAATGAAACTGAGGTAGACTTGAAAAGAAAATTAAAATAAATTGCTATGAGTAAGAGAATATGAAACAAACTTCGGGCATTCCGTTTTGTATTAAATATCTTCTGTAAAGCAATTTTGGAGGCCAAGACTCTGAGCCAGATGGTCCCTTCAAGCTCTCCCTCTCCTTTCCACTCAATTTCTACACTTTCTCTCTGGCAACATGAGGAGGAAAATAGTGGAAAATTAATTCTAACATTAGCTAGCTTTTGTCTCTGTGTCTGGCCCCATTAAGTCAGCCTGCAGACATGAATGTACCAACTTAGAATAATGTTGCTAGCAGCATTGCCAGGAAGTACTCTCCCATTTAGGGACATAGGGTTCATTTTGATGCTAATGAATCCACTCAGTAGTCAGCAGAATTGTCTGTGTGATACCAACAGCTCAGGTGTACAGCCAAGCAGCTGCATGACTGTTACCATCCCTTTCTTTATGACAGATGGAAAAAGCCCATCCACGATGGTCAAATGGCATTTTTGAGGTGCTTCTGTGTGCACAAGTTTCACAAAGCTTAGTTCTATGTCTTTTCCTCTTCAGTATGTACTATATCTCTGTCAAGGAGATGGACAGTCCCTGTTCATGTGTCTACCATGTAGTGTCCATCCTCATAACATCAGTAGAGTATGGGTCTTGCCCACCTGCTGCCATTCTAAAAAGGAATCATTTCTTACCAACACACAATTCAGCCCAGTATAAACCAAGTTTGTCTTTGTAACAATTAACAGAGACACATTTGAAAGTTAGCAGTTTTAAGGGCTCCCACAGATCATTGAAATCAAGCATAATTCTGTTTGATTTGTGATTCAGAATTAGCAAGTGGCCAAAAATACCCTGATTTCACTTTTGATTGACAAGAGGACTGCGCATGTTCCCCTTACTGAAAAAGCACATTTTATCTGGTACTCATCAACTGGGAAACCACTCCCTATAGCTACTGTAAATTTATGCATGTATATATTATTTTTCTTACAGTTACTGTGATCAGGAGCATAACATCGATTTTCTGGAATTAATACTGTTTCCACATACAATCTGGATGTACCATATGGTCATAATCCTCTTCATTAGTAGACAAAACCATAGCTGCTATAATGGATTTGTTTCAAGCATCCTTCTGTATTTCACCAAAGATATTATGCTCTGTAAGATGGGTTCTTTTCAGAGAGTTTACAGTGAAATTAGTTTTAGGTGAGACAGGATTTTTTGAGTGGACAAAGGCCTTATATAGCCCCCAAACACACCAGGAAAAGTTTCATGAAAAATATAGGTGGTTATTGAGGAAATGTCTCATTCTGCCTTGTAGAGTTTAAGGAAACACATTCTAATTAAACATCCCCTCCTCACGGTTTCTATTTTTGTAGACTCAGCAAGTTGCCTGACTGCTGGTGAATCCATTACTTTAATTATTATGCCTATTTAAACAAATGCTAGATAAAAACCTCTTGTAAAACTATAGTTCAAAAGCTGCTCTTCTGTTGTGTGATTTATCCTNACATAGCGTTGCCAGTTTATTTTAATGCGTTATCCTTATAATAGCTTTCATTTCTGGACTGTCTCAGCAGCAATGGATAATGATGTACTATGATGCCAAAAGTCATGTCTTAATGTTGACAGCTGATGTTTCCAATACCGTGCTTCCCAGAATACTTATACCGTTATTCAAATCTCCTGGGTCAAGGTTTGCTCTGTTAGCATATATGTCTCACTCAATTTCAGATTCCTTCCTCCACAAGGAAATTGAATTTTATTAATAATATTTTTACAGGATTTCTGTGAGTTTCCATTTTAATTCATGGTTGAAAATGTTTAGAGTAGAAATGGTTGGAAAAAAAACACCCCACCCATGATAATTCCCCTCCATGTTTTGTCAGCATTTGAATGCAATGGAAAGAGCTCTTTTCCCCTCTATCATATATTGTATAACAATCAAG